>CM076583.1:926466936-926576068 GCA_034641835.2 Pinus albicaulis
TTATTTTTTCTAAGTCCCTTGATTGTTCTTTTAGGACTTTTTTACCCTCTTTTTGATTTTTTTTTTTTTTACAAAATATGTGAATAAAACTTGCAGAAGGCAAAGTATGTACAAATTTACAAAATTACCAATAGTCAATTCAAAATTATGACTCCTATATTATAGGTTGCTAACAAGGCCTATGCCATGCCTTCTCGCATGCGGAACTTCTTCACTTGATGGTTCTAAACCATACTATAAGTCCCCATGTTCTATGGTCTAATCCCCATCATACCTATCAACATTCAATCACTCTTTACACACCCTGAATATAATGACTAGCCTACTCTCATTAATATATACCCCAATAAATACAAGCCACTTAGGAATTAAACCCCAAAACCTTGGGCTCACTCATTTTACATATTCGAATTGATATTCGAATGTATCAACTACTCGACCCTCTCATTTTTCAACCGTGATGTTTAATGTATGTCGACCTTGTCAATTCGAACTCCATCACTTGGTTTCAACCAAACACACGGCCATTCACATAATTATACAGTCATCCTTATTATAATCTCCGCTAATCGTCAAAGATCGTAACAAATCTTGACTTTGGTCTATAACTCAACGGTCATACATACACCATTCTTGGCTCCACAGTAATTTACCTCTCAATCTGAAGGTCGAGGGAGCATCGTGCCGGTTTGGAGGATCCAACGAACACAATGAAATCTCGCGTAACGAACATTCCCAAGGGTTAATCTATGATGAGAATGGTTTTGTAATTCTGCCCTCGGCCATGTGTCTCACGGAGACATATGTCGCGTCCTTTTCAACAATTCTGCTTACCACCTCCAAACTTGCGCGATATCACTGATTTTCCAAACGGTGGTTTTACTGTGCACTCGGTCATGGTTCCGCCTCTTATCTTCCAGGTTTCGTCGAGTTTTCTTTTATTATACTCCGCCTCCGCTCCTTTGACTCGCATCTTCCTGTACTAGTTTTTTTTCTTCAATTAAGGACTCACACTCCATGAGGTTCCTTCACACGCCATTTCTATGTACGTGGTAGCACCGATTGAACCTTGAATCGAAGGCTCGAGCACAATTATCTATTACACTGTGGGGAGATCCATAATTTGGACCCGTCGACCCTCTCTACCATGGCATTTCCCACTGTATTACATGAGTCTCGACCACAACATTGCCATACCATTGTCCAATGCCACACCGTCCACTGTCATGGCGCTTAACATGGGTTATCACACAACTTTATTCGTCTGGAAATTCTTACACCGAGTTAAAATAATATCCAATGGGTTCGGGAAAGGATAGAACCTCTCGCACAGAGGCTAGTAATTCAGGAAAGGACTCGGTTCCTCTTTCAACATACAGGACCCCATTAAACCACAATTATCGAGTATGTATTCCAAACTACTATACAGTTGATTATCGGGACACAGAAACCATTCACGCCATAATTAAATTGACAAATGCACAATACCATTGAAATAATTATACATTTATGCAGTGAAGTACTTACAACTTTGGCTCGACCAGATCTTCGAATTACTTGGCCCTTCTCCTCTACTCTGTCTCTATGACAGTCCTACGCAACCTATGCCATTCTCTATGCAGGTCTGCCTTATTATGCCTATAAGGATTATTTTTATACAAACATTGAATCGACTAAACTCCTCTAATGCTCAAAACTCTTCATATCTCTAACTCTAAGACTAATCCTCTGACTAACAGAGACGGACTCCTAAAATTAGCTTAACTTCTGAAACTGACTATCTCTTCAGGTGCCCATTAATCATTCGGGCAGTTACATTTTCTTCTCTAATTAAATAAAAATAACTCAACTATGAATAAATATGTGGGGAAATAAAACATGAGACCCCCCTTTACATCTATTTATGGACAAAGGTTGTTTTGAGCCTAATGCCCCTGCATCAACAATTGCCATACAACTAATTTGTTTTAGGATACATGTGGCATTCTAGGGGTAAATTCCATATGATGTGTATATCAATCTATTAGGTGTTGGTAAGTTGTGAGTATCTAAGAAATGATAAGAAATATCCATACATCATGATCTTGTAATGTGATTATAAATTGTGTCTATAATTTCCATAAAATGTATAAATGATTTGTTTAAAAAAAATCAACACAATCAACCCTAAACAATGCTCATGATGTGGAATGTAATTGGCGAAACCAAAATGATGGTCACATGTCCCATTTCTATGGTAATGGTGATCATATATATGTTGTAGCGACACTTGATGAGTAATTAAATAAATCTCAGAGTGTGATTCATTGTGCCATATTTTTTTAAAGCATGATTTGTTTTCCTAGTTTTTACTAATTTGTTAACATATTTTATTCATTTGGAAAGCTAATTAATGATGCTTTAAGTAATTGGGACCTAATGAGAGATCATCTTCACATCTTCACTGAAATATATTTGGTAATTGTAGTCACTATATATATGAACCGCACATGCATGCTACTTAAGAAAAAATGAAATATAAACTATAATACACATCTTATATTTGCCATAACAATTGTCATACAACTTATTTACTTCTAGATACATATGAAATACTTCAGGTAAATGCCATATTATGTGTATACCAATATAGTAGGTGTTGGTAAGTCATGAGGATCTAAGAAATGATAGGTCACCAACAAGTGGCAGGCAGGGTTGGAATTTGGATTTCTCTTTACCCGTCACACAATTTTTTTTGACGTTTTGGTCATTATTTTTCTAGTCAATAAACGTTATGTTTAAAATTTTTCACTTCATTAATGACGTTCTCGTAATAAATTAACCCTTAACCAATAAAATTTTGATTAAAAAAATTGAACGCTCTTCCATTTTCTTTGGATTTTGGAGTGTGATATATCTGTGTCATGGACTTTTAATACCTAAAGTTTCAAGAGAAATAACTGATTCTTGTCAAACTAATATTTCCTCAATATATGCTATGATCTACTAAAAATTACTTCAAAAATAAAGTAACCTTCCAATATAAAGAAAAAAACATGAACGAGCTTTCCCTAAATTGCAATAAATTTATGTTTATTATTATTATTGCATAATCTATCTTATAAAAATTGCATAATCGGACTAAGAACAGATCCTTAGTGCATTTTTTATTGTTGTTGTGATTAAAATAATGAGTCGAAGAACGCTAAGGCACTCAGAGAAATCAATCTATGTATTATTTCTCACAAAATCATGTTGAGTAGTGGAGACTAAGCGCTAGATTTTTTTTTGTCCTCAATCTCTCTATTAATTATGTCTATGTAGTTATAAGAATAACAAGCCAAAGAAATCTCGGGCTTCCAGAGAAATTAGTCTCTATGTGCAAAAATTAATGATTACTGTTGACTAAATGTTATACCATTTGAAATTGTTGAGCGAAATTAATCAGGCCATGATGTACCATTTGTCAGTATCTATTTTCTCATGTATGAAAGTTGATGTACCATTGAAAGTTTAATAATTCTATTGAAAGTTTAATAACTATAATAACTATATATATATATATATATATATATATATATTAAATCTAATGATTAATAATAATTAAATTAAAATTCTTAAAAGACAAAATAAAAGCCTAATAATCACGAACTATTATGATAATTTAAAAATATAGAACTCAAGCTGAACATAGTTACAAAGATACCAAGAAAAGAAGAGTGCATGTGCATGATAACCTCTTTCTTGACAACCTATGAATGCCATTCTCAATGAAGACTCTAGACTCAATTGGATTGGATTGTGTATCAAAATAATAGGAATGAATCAAAGTTCAATGAATGAATAACTTGATCAAGAAAATTTATAGGGAAAGGTAACTTGACTATAAATCTACTAAACCTCACTTCCATGATTAAAAAAACACCCCCACCTTCTCAGTGGTCCCATCATGGTCCACCTATTGAAAAGCAACCAACAAATATTATTTTTTATATATTTTTGCATGGCCATTGGACAATGATTTACTATGGTTTTCCTACTAAATTCCAATGGATGATTATTCAAAAATATTGAGAATTAGTTTAGTCTCAAGGCATAGCCAAGAGTCTTACTAGATAATAATAGATTACCTCTCCATTGGATGATTGTACATTTTTCATCTACTTTTTCACGTGAGTTTCAGTTGATGCTAGATCTTTGCCTTCTATTTCTTTAATGAAGCTAAGAGTTAACTTTGATCTTACATTACTAACTATACTTTCATGAATATCCATGCTTTTATACTTCCCCACTATGGTCAATGTTGATGTATGGCCTTGGCCCATTGATCTTACAATTAACTCACTATTCATATTCAATTTTCTCCAGTTCAGCCCAATAAAATAAGGAAAACAAAAATGAAGTCTTGATTTTTCTTTCCAGTGCTCCTACATAATACAAATACTCTTAAAAACCAATTAATATATAAATTTTCATCATTCATGCTAAAATCAGTTTCAATTTTTTTAATGAATTTGCTTACAATTAATAGATTACATTGCTCACAGAATAAGAGATAATTTATAACTATGATTTCACAATAATAAATTACCCTAGCAGTTCAAACTTTGAACATACCTTATGAAATTAAAATATGGCAGGTTAATGAGCCAATCTAGTTTCCTCGGAGCCAATATTGAGCTCGGCCTAAGTCTGAATGCCTTGAGAGTGCGAGTGTAAGGAACTAGATGCCTAAAGCTTTTATTTTGTGCTTGTGTAATTCACTTTTTGACCATCAAGCCAAGCCACCAGCTATATTAACACTACTTCATGTTGGGGCAGATTGGCATTCGAATTTTTTAGTGCTATAGCCGTAATTTTTCACTGCTTCACTAATCACAACCTTGGAAGTTTGCAAGGCAACAAGCTTTATTCTTTCTTTGGAGTTTTATGTAAAAGAAAGGATTTGTGAAATTTCTGTAATAGGAAGGGGAAAACTAAATTGATTCTAATTTTAAAATATCAATGAAACTTCATCACCATTTGAAAATTGTGTCCTAATTTGAAACAATAAGACTACACAAATATTTCATTATTTAATTTTGTTGAAGATTGCAACAAGAAACAGTGAAGGAGGCATCCTGAAACATCATTCCCAATCCTAGTTGGAAAGTGATCACCTAAACTAGGTGGGGCCCACACAGGTGATTTTTGTCGTAAAGTCTATTTTTAGAATATGTCTATTTTTAGACATGTCGATCATATTCTATGAGGTGCGGGATGCTATTTGTGGATGGTTGGTCAAGTCGGAAAAATAGATGGACTTCTATTTTTAGACATATTGGGCGGAGTCTATTTTTAGATTGCCAGTCTAAAAATAGATATGTCGAATATTATTAGCTCTTAATAATATTTGGACTCTAAACATCATCTTATTCTCTTGGAGCACTTCAGTTAAGTGCACAGATGTGGCACAGGAGCTGACAGAAGGAATTACGCTATTCCTGAGGGTTAAGTGGAGCTATTTCATGGAGACTTCAGTTAGAACTCATGTGACAGAGTTTGGTGGAGTTATTGAAGTAGTTGGTGGAGTTGTGTTCAGTTTAACTCAGTTAGACACAGTTGAGCTAGTTGTATCTAGTCTAACTGATTGATACACTAGTGAGAGTGGTGTGAACTAATTAATAATTAATTCACTAAATATTAACTCATTAATCAACTGAAGAATACATTAGTTAACTACAGTGCATGGACAGTTTCAGTGGAGACCAGTGGAGAGATAGGTGAAAGGGCAAGATAGACTATCTGTTGTGACTATTAGTGATGCATGAATTGCATCTACATATACATTGGAGTTGCCAATGATAATCACGCAGTCAATGAGAGTGGGATTACATTGAATTGGTCTTTGTAATCAGCTTGGATTGCGCAGTGGAGGTAGGCTAGTAGGTGGCAAAGATTGGTGCATGGATTTGCAAGATTGGGCCTAATTAGTGTATGAAGATTGTACTGTACTGAGAGCTTGTGATAAGCTTTGTATGCTTTGTATGAGATTGTCATATGATCTCCATGTTACATAATAGATAGTTGGGGTTTTCAGCTTCAGGCTTTCCCGTTAAACAACTGTGTTATGTGTGTTTTTATTGCTTCATGTGTTTTGCAATTGTTGATTAAATTTCCGCAAGAATTATAGTGGAAGGATTATGTATTTTGCAAGAAGATAAATATTGTGAGATCAGGAGAGTCCGGATATATACATGCTTAATGTATATAATTTCTACAAATTTTGATTGTGTAATACAAAAAAATATCCTAGATAACTTAAATAATGTAAGCACTTTTGCAAAAATTTAGTGGAGAGAACCTTAAATTACATTTATTTTGAAGTTCCACTTGAATTTTAAGCCATTTTAATTAGTCTTTCATGGCTATCTAGTAAAAATTTCAACCTCTTGTAGAAATTTGTTTGTCACTTGTATTAGAAATGCAAAAATCAAATGTAAATAAAAATGATTTGAAATGCTAAAAATCAAATGCGCGCTACATAAAAATGATTTTTTTAAAAACTACATTAACGTCTGATATCGCGCGCGCATTCGCCCTCGGCTCTTGCAGAACAGCATTCACCCTCAGCTCTTGCAGAACAGCATTCGCCCTCAGCTCTTGCAGAACAGCATTCGCCCTCAGTTCTTGCAAAATGGTAAGTTCTTACTGCAGGCCCTTCCTCCTATAGTAGGGTTGACCCTATTTGGGTTTTTTTGGAGCCTCTGAGAATACAAAGGTTGTGATTGATTACGGGGCACTGCGTATATTTGTGGAACTTCTTACCTCTGGGAATGATAATGTTCGAGAACAGGTAGCACTTTTATTTTAGAGGCATAAAATTATTCTTCCCAACTATCTTTATATGTCTGTAATTTTGGAATTTGATTTAAAAAACTAGTACCCAACTTTGAGTTCAACTGGTGTTCGTGTAAGGTTGTTTGGGCTTTGGGAAATATTGTTGGAGACTCTGCAACATTTAGGGATCTTGCCCTCAGTCATGGAGCTCTGAGGCAGGTGCTTGCCCAGTTGAATGATACTGCCAGAATTTCAATGATAAGGAATGCTACATGGGCTCTGTCAAATTTTTGTCGTGGTAAACCCTAACCACTATTCGAACAGGTAAGCAGAATACATTTTTTGCCTCTTCTTCTTAGTTCGCAGATACTATGTATTTTTTTTATAGATCTTGGTGCTTGGTAGATTTGGACGTAATATGGACCTAGGCGCTTGTTCATTACAATGAATCCGTCATCAGGTTTTAGAAAATGCTCAGAAATTTGGGTTTCACAAGGGGATTACCCTTGCTTGCAATTATCGATTATCAATCACATTCAAAAGAAGTCTTTCGTAGCATTGTTGAGCTCTTTGTAGGTGAATTTCCGAGGCAATTTCACAATATCTAAACTAAATTTGTCTGTCCTTTTCAATACTCTGCGCTTGTAACAGAACCAGACAAACAATCTAGTGGCCAATGCAACAACAACAACACCTCCTGTTGCAATGCCTGCAATTCAACCTCTCTGCACGCATGAATGACTATGGAACCCTCTTTTGTGAACAGGTACTGGAGCTGAAGGTACTGGTTTCCATTAGGATCGTGGAATTCAACATCCAAAATAGTATCAAATTCCACTGCAATAGTATTCCCCGGCGAGGGAAACAGTTCATTGAGACCTATTGGACTCATCACCCCCAAATAGCCTCCAGGGCTACCCAGAGTGTGATCATCTGGAGCAATAAAAAATGCTAATCCATCCCCAATTGAAACAAGAACAGGACCCACATTGGTTACAGAAAACGAGAAACACATTTTGAAAGAAGAAGAAACTTTTGTATTAGGGTCTAGAAATCTAACTGGTCTATTGTACAATGCCCTACCTGCACTTCAAATTGGTACTCCCAACTCCATGCTAAGGCTCACTGTGCCATTCTTCAGATGAGCATCTTAACCTGAATTTTGATTCCAAAAAACCCAAGTCCCCTGTTCTATGCCCAAGACCTCTGTTACAACGAGTAGAGTTCTGAGCGAAATACTTCACAATAGGAAGCAAAAGAAACATCGCAAAATTGCTCTGCTTTAGACTGATAATTTTCTGTGCAAAAATTCAACTGCGGACAGTAAAAACATAATATCAAACACAACCAATCGACAATGGAATTTGAACATGAGGATTTATAACCACAAAAAACCCTCTCCAGGTTAAAAGAATTCCGGAATGGCTTTAAGATTCTACTAATGAGCGCTTAAAACACCATAGCAATTAATGTCACAATGAAATCTTCTGGAAGCAAAGCCCTTGTACAGTTTCTACATTTCCATAGTGGAAGCAAGAATCTTGCTATCTCTCATGATCTGGTTCTGTGGTCAAATCCTTTGCTATGGCTGTCTTGTTCTGCTAAACGTGGATCTGTCTTAGCTTTGGCTCTGGTTCTCATTTAGGATCGTGGCTATCTGATCTTGCTGTGGATTTGACTATACAAACTTGTTCAATAGGAAAATGTTGACTCTGCTATATATAGGAGCTTCAATGGGTGCTCTCAAACACTTTTTTGGGCAGCTTTGTTTTGTCTCTGATTCAAGGCAAAACTATGTTGGCCTTGGTTTTTTAGTCCTTGGAAATTATTTCTCTCATATTTTCCATCCTATCCCCAGTTTGCTACCGAGAAAGACATAACTTCACAATATCAAAATTGACTATTTTTGGCCATTTATCTTTATTAATGGTACAACTTTAATTTGGTGCATTCGTATAGTATCTGAAGAGCACTCTCAAGCTGTTATTCAATATTGTAGCATAACTACTACATTTAACTGCCATGCTCCAATATTTATATCAACCATAAGCATCCTTAAGGTAGTTCCACGTTTGTGAAGCAGAAGGAATGCTTCTGACAGCTTCTTATCATAGTGGTACAATTCTGTTCGCAGTTTATCTTTTTTAAAAAGCTCACATTTTGTAAAAAGCTCACAATTTGTAAAATGCCCACTTTTATTTTCTTTTTGCTTATATATTGAGCTCCCATTGAGTTCAACAAGTCTTGGTTTTTCTACACCATTGAGAGAGATTTATTATTTTCTTTATAGGATAATTTTCATCAATGGAAGAAAACATTGGAGGTGAAAAAAAATTCAAAAGGGTGAAAGGGGTGATGGTAGAGTTTATTGCCCTTGTAAAAAATGTTGTATGAGAAATAATGTTAGAGTTTTAATAGCAATAGCAACAATGCATTGTAGGAAATATGGGCACATTGATGGTGGATCGAATGACTATCGTCCCGTGGTAATTAATTATCTATCTTCATTTTGATTATATCGTAAAATTTTATATTATTTTAAAGGCATAGTTTCCCCCCAATTTTTTGCAGATGATCAACCAGCTTCCACAGCTAAATATTAGTAGATTAGATGATGTTACACCAGTACAAGAGAATATTGTAGCAAATATTAGTATCGGAAATGATGTTGTACAAGGTGAAGAACATGAAGCAAATGATGAAGGTAATTTTAATGATCCCATGGAGGTAGATCATGATGAAAATAATGAGACAGTTCACATTAATGATGGGACAAATCAAATGCTCCAAGACTTGTATGGTGAGTCAAATGATGATGGTGGAGATAGCAGTGACGGTATTTATGATGTACCTCTGATTGAAAGGTCAAGTGAACGACTTTTTGAACACTCAAATGCAACTCTTCTCTCTGCCACATTGTTGCTGGTGAACTTAAAGGTTATGAATAATTTGTCAAACAGATGTATGACACAACTCCTAAGGTATGAAATATGTATATATGATCACATATATGTAAATGTTGATTATTTTCCCTTTTTTTATTGTAATAAATGTGTAAAATAATAACTTATATATATATATATATATATATATATATATATCATAGTTATCAAAACCGGCCGGTCAGGACGGCTACCGATTGGAACCGACCTTGCAACCCGGTCAATAGCCTATTCTCACCTGTTTTTAATTTAAAAACATGTGAGAATAGGCTATTTGCTCCGGGTTGCGGAGCCGGTTCTTTAGGAAGCCGGTTTGACTTCTTGCGACTTATATATATATATATATATATATATATATATATATATATATATATATATATATATATAAATTTATTATTTTTTACATTTATTTTAATAAAAACGAAAAATAATCAACATTTATATGATCATATATATATTATACATAGGAGTTGTGTGTCATAATACGATTCGGTGGGGTGTTCATATTTTAAGTTCTGACTCTTTACTACATTGTTGGTGAACTTAAAGGTTATGAATAATTTGTCGAACGGATGTATGACACAACTCCTAAGGTATGCAATATGTATATATGATCACATATATGTAAATGTTGATTATTTTCCCTTTTTTTAGTTGTAATAAATGTGTAAAATAATAACTTATATATATATATATATATATATAAAAACCGGCCGGTCAGGATGGCTGCCGGTTGGAACCAGCCTTGCAACCCAGTCAATAGCCTATTCTCACCCGTTTTGGCTGGTTAACTAGACCTAACCGGCCAGTTAAGTAAGGAACCGGCCAGTTTATGCATAAACCGGCCAGTTCCGTACTTAACCGGCCGGTTAGGTGCTCCTCCATGAGTTGCAAATTCCTCAGTGTCTCCTCCATGAGCTGCAAATTCCTCTATTATACTAGCAACAAACTTGTCTAATAACTCGTACTCAACACCTTATAGCAGCAACAATAGACATGATGACTGATAAATACAAGGCTGGCTAGCATAAAGTCCCTGGCAGCATGCAACTCATCAAATGTACTTGATGACAATTTATGTTCTCAAAACAATCAGCAGAAACCTTATTTCACACTCAGCTAGGAACAGTCAGACCCTCTCTCTCTGCTCACACATAGCAGCAACATAAATACAAAACCTTTCACATAGCATACAAGCAATTTGATCATGTCATCAAGACTGATGAAAATGGTCTGACACTACTCAAGGGAAAACAACATACAACCTAATGAAAATGTGACTGGCAATAATAAATTGATCACTAGAAAATTCCCGCTTGGAAATGCACTAAACTGGCCACTGAGTTTTCTGGGTTTTAATGAATCTTTTCAGTGATAAATTTCGTCAAACACATTGTGAGCAGACTGCTGAAGTTGTAATGCTCTCTCAACTTGTTACAAATAGCACTAATAGTGGGTTTCATAAACCAATTCAATACCTCTAAGTGTTGTAGATGTTTTTCTAGAAATTTATTGCCAAGCAAACATTGATAATGAAGAATACAAGATCTTCAAAATGCTGGTCTGATATATATATATATATATATATATATATATACTGAACCCAGAATTTTCTTTAAGGATGATACAATGAATTGACAACAGATCTGAGCAGGGACAGATTGTATATTATAATATTAACTCAGCAATAAAACATAGTGAATAATATAAGAGAAACCTGATACATTACTTCAACAAGTTTGCTTATGTATTTTTCGATGATATGTATTGCATTTGGTGCCATTTTGATATATTCACCTTTTCATGGTATATAAATGAGCAAAAATTTCATATTTTGTCTCTATTGGCTTGGAATCATGGTTGTAAATCTTAAAAATAGTTTTTTTTATTTATTTATTAAAAAATAATTATTTAATGTATTTTTTTTAAAACCGGTTCATTGAAATCTGACCGCTACCGGTTAGACCGGTTCCGGTTTTAATAACTATGATATATATATATATATATATATATATATATATATATATATAATAATCTTTACAAGACACTAGTTTTTGTTTATGTTGTAGATTGTTGGGTGAATATTTGTTACCATCGCCAAATACTTTACCTCGAACATATCGAGATCTATGTGCTATTATGAAACACTTTGGAATGGAATATAACACTATAGATGCATGTCCTAAAGATCATATTATATATTCCGGAGAACATGCGTTGAAAACAGAATGTTCGAAATGTGGTACCAGTAAATATCGAACAGATCAACTAACCAAAAAGGTGCCTCAAAAGGTTCTTCGTCATATTCCCATAATTCCATGTTTGGAGCGAATTTTCAGGTGTAACAGCATAGCACAGTTTATGGATTACCATTCAAAGAATAGAAGTGGAGATGGTGTTCTTCGAATGCCTGCAAATGGTTTTGCATTTAGATAAATCGAGGAAAAATATGTAGATTTTAAAAATGAACCTCATAATGTCAGGCTTTCATTTGCAGCTGATGGTGTTAATCCATTCAGAGAGCTTAGATCTACTTACTCAGTGTGGCCTATTTTCGTTATCAACAATAACATTCCTCCTTGGATGTCAATAAAGAGGAAGCACATAATGTTGACTATGATTATTCCAGGTATTTGATACATTATTTCTTTGAATGTAACATTTTCATTTCTCTCGTTGTTTGCATAAATATATATTTTATTTATTTACTTACTTATATATACATATATCATAGTAGTAATTATTATGTACCGTAATTTTGAACAATTAGGTAAGTACCAGGTCAAAGATATGAATTTATATATTGAGCCTCTTATCGATGAGCTAATACAGTTATGGCATGGCATCACTATGTATGACATCACTAAACCAATCAAGCAGAAGAGATTTCAATGTCGTGGAATGCTTGTATGGACAATTCATGATGCCCCGGGACTAACACATGTTTGTGGTATGTAATATTTCGTTGCACTTTATTATAATACATAATTATCTAAATTAGATATACCATATTGCATGTTTTAAAAATGATCTCATAGTATATTAATTGTTATTGATCCATCTATTGCAGGTCTTCAAACAAAGGGTAGATTTGCATGTCCAGTTTGTGGCCCTAAGATGAAGTATCATCATTTGCCAGACTTAAGAAAGATGGTGTTTGATGAGTTTAGGCACTTCCTCCCTAGGAACCATAAGTATCGTACTACTGAAAAACATCTTTTTAATGATAAAGAAGAAACTGGATTAAAACCACGAAGAATGACACCTCAGTTGTGGATGTTGGAATATAAAAGAATTAATAATCGTCAAGCAACTGGTACGTAATTTGTGTATATATATATATATATATATATATATATATAATTTTTTTATGTAATGTTTGGAATTTTTGTTTTAAATAATGAATTTATTTTATTGTATTTTATAATTAATATTGTTCTGATTTATTTTATTCTTTGATATCAAGGTCATCGTCGCGGTGAAGGTACTAATATTGTACTTCCACCTGGAATGAAATGTTATCCTTCTCAATTCGTGAGGTTGCCCTACTATGAGGACCTAAAAATAGATCATGTGTTTGATACAATGCATGTCGGGAAGAATGTGACAGAAATGTTAGGGCTAACCATAGATGGTGCACATGATAGAGATAAAATTGACAAAATTTGTGCTGACATTGAGAAATCGAATCATGCAATGAAAAGTGTGATTGACAGATCAAATAACAATGGAGGTCGAAATTATAATAATATTCCATGGTTATTAACAAAACAACAAAGAAATGATGTAAAAGAGGTCGTTAAAAGAATTAAATTTCCAACAGGTTTTGCTTCAAACATAAATAATATCTTAACGAAGAAAGGTGACTTCAGTGGGGTGAAAACACATGATTGGCATACCTTTGTTAAGGTAATTTTTTTGGTATACGTTTTTGTATGTTATTGCTTGAATACGTATTTTAAATTTTCCTTTTTTTTGTTTAATTTGGAAACCAATAATGATTCATTTTTTATTTTTATAGTATGTTCTACCTGTATCTCTCCCAAATGACTTCGACAACAATGTCAAACAAGTTATATATGGTCTTAGTAAATACATGAGGTAAGTAGTTTTGATTTATACGCAAAATCTAATTGCTAAAATTTCTTTTCGTACTTGATGAAATGATGTATTAATTTACTTGTAATGAAATATATATTATGTTTCATTGAAATAACCTTGCGTAATGATTTGCAGATGGTTTTCATTGAAAGAAATCCATCAAGATGAAATAAAGTATTGGAAGAGAGAAATTCCTCGGCTAATGTGTGAAATGCAAAAGTATCTACCTCCAATATTTTTCAATGCACAAGAGCACTACTTGATACACCAAGTTGAGGAGATTGAAATGTGTGGACCAGTACACACAAGGTCAATGTGGATGGTCGAGAGGCACCTGAAATCCTTCAAGGCTTTGGTTAGACAAAGAGCACGACCTGAGGGTTCTATGGTGGAGGGATATGTGGTATATGAATCCATGGTGTATATTAGTCATTATCTTCCTATATTAGCCGCGCCAGCCATGAAGGCGGTGGATTTCATTTGGGATGTGAACTCCATCAAAAAATTTGAAGTGGAGCACCTGTTGGGAAAAGGTAGAATGAAGAAAGTGAGAGGTAAAAGATTTATTATGTATAATACATATAATGTTTCATTTTTTTACATCATTTATATGATCATTATATTCATTTAGGTATTATTCTTTCATATTTTATTAATTAATATAATTTACCATGGTTATAAGTAATATTTATTAATATTGGTGAATTATTGTTTTTTTATTCAGGTGCTCAAGATTATGAGGCACTACTTTTATACATTGAAAACAATCTTGAGTGGATGAGTGAATGGATTTAAACATGTAAATCACGTAATGACGGTAGGTTATCATGGCAACTACTGTCTGAATTGATTAGAGAAGCATATCGTAGTGGAGATGGAAACGTTACAGACAGGGAAATCGATTTAGCATATGGTTTGAAAGATAGAAAGGTAAGCAATTAATTCACCTATTTTATTCATTGCTTATTTTATACTATATTTATAATGTGACAACAAGTTTGATTTTTCAGTTAGTTTTCATGCTGTGTAAATTATATGATTAATTATTAATTGAGAATGTATCTTTTCCATGTTTGGCATATTGCAGTTGAAACACCACAAGGCTATGTGGTGCAATGGTCGTAAATTTCGTGTTAAACAGTTGGATGATAACAGGAAAACTTCTGATAGTGGGATAACTGCAGTATTCCAGGTCACTAATGTTTCCTCTAGGAGTGACAGACATCCTCAAGAATCTGAAAATAGATATTATGGGTTCTTAGATGATATAGTTGAGTGTGACTTTAATTCCTTCAAAATAGTTTTGTTTGACATCAAATGGTATAGGCTATGAATGAATGTACATGATGATGATAGAACACTTATTCAACATGAAAATGGATTTCCAATAGTTAAAACATCGCAGTTTGAAGCAGGAAAATATCGCTATGTTTTTCCAAGCCAATGCGAACAAGTCTTTTACTCAGAGGTTCCAGGTGAGAACGAATGGTCATTTGCTATTAGATATGATCCAAGAGGAAGGCCATTAGAGTATAATGTAGAGGAAGAAGATGATATTGATCAAGAAGAAGATGATGCAGTGGCAGATGAGCAGGAAGATGCATTGACAGACGAAGAAGATATCTTAGAAGATGAACCAGGCATAGGAGATGAGGCAACAATTATTGATGATGATTTCGATGAGGATATTATTTAAAATGACATAATTGATGATGATGATGACATGGTCGATCATTTCAACACCGTTTTTGAATCAGATATTGATAGAGATGTCGATCAGTTGGATGAAGATCAAGAAGATACAGAAGAAGAATATTGATACATATGTTATGTTCGAGTATGAGCTGGTATGTTATAACTTTATATTTTAATATGTAGGAATTATTGCCTTTAAATAATTTACTAATTATGTGGGTTTGTTGCATGTTGTTTATTATTTCAAACCAATAAATAATGGCCTTACTATTGTTTATTATTTCACAGGATTCACAGGATTCATTTGATTCTATGGTCAGGTCTCTGAAAAAACCAATTAAACGCTTAAATAGTCAAGATCTGGAAGACAGGCTTTACCCCCACCATAAATTTCTAAAAAACCGGCCTTTAGTTCAGCTTGTTGTGTTGAAGATGAGGGTGGATTTGCATGATCAGTTGAATGAAAATGAATCAGATATTCGGGATGTTTTTTAGGGCAGATCCATAAGCCCCATAGATGAAGATCCCATTGCTGCAGAATTTATGTTTGCGTTGAAGCACAAGTATAGTGTTGTATTGAAATACAAATCAGAGGACAACTATACCAAGTCTAAATCAACTGAATCCAGTTCTAGTGCTCTTGAACTTACCAAATTAAAGCTAGAAGCAGGATTTAAAATCTCTAATGGGAACGGGTATGGCAGTTCCAATATTGGATTGGATGTCCGGAACTCTGCAATAGGCACTGGACCTGATCGTAATGAACCCCAACTAATTCAATGTGATGAAAATATGGACTTTTATGATGATTAGGAAAACAAGCCAGAGCATTTTGGTAATATTGAAGAAACTGAAGAGGTTTCCTATGATCGATTGAATCAACTCAACCATAAGACATCTACTGCAGGCTGGTTTGTATCAGAAGGAGAATCGATTTTTCTTTCCCATGATGATGGATGCTACTCTTTTCACGATATAGAAAATTCAGAGGTGTGGAGGTTTTAATTATTGTACTTAATTTTGGGGTTTATGGGTGTTATAATTTATACATTTTGGGATTTTCTATTAGAAATAGGGAAAATCCTAGGGGTTAGATTATTCTCATGGTTTAAATTTCTATATTTGAAATAAAATTCACCAATTTCTATTTAAAAAAATGATTTGCCTAAATATTTGATGTAGTTTAAATAGGATGTAGTTCATTTCAAAAACTGTTGAAATTTTCTAGAAACTATGATTGGGATTTCAAGAATATTTATGCACTCTTTAAATTTTCCCTTAACAGAAAGGGCAGTTTATGTATGAGTAATACTTAGTATTGTTTTTTTCCAATCTCCAGAAGAAGGCTGAATATAAAGCTCCATATGGGCTTAACCCAAACATGTGGGGTGATTGTTGGTTGATCAGAGCAGCTGGTTCAGATGGTCGCTCTGGTAAATATGTTGTGGCAACATCTGCAGGTTGTACATTGGACTAAGGTTTCTGTTCATGGGACTTTTATAATAAAGAAATTATGGCATTCCATACTGAATCAGAGGCCTTCACTTCAACGTCCAGTACCATCTCTCCAGTTTTGGCAGAGAGGGATGTCTCGAGGAGAAATTTTGGCTTTGAAAATGTTGTGCCAGAGAATCAAAATTGGTGGTACAGGCCATGTGGGCCTCTTATGGTATCTACTGCCAGTGCCCAAAAGATAGTTAATATTTATGATATTCGTAATGGGCCTCTTTATTTGAAAGTTTAGGTTTCATAGTAAATCATCAATGGGCTCTGAAATAAGGCACATTGAAATCTTGGATACATGTTTCATGCCAAAATCAGTTGTATCTTCCATAAATACACAATCTTGGACCACTCTGTATAAATATGCTTCTCAGACAATATTACATCTCCCTCATTATACAGGTGGTGTTCTTACATGCATAGCGAAGGCATTGTTTTGGCAATCATTTTATAAGTCACTAGATATTGTGGGTACAAGGATCTAGGGTCTCCACATGAAACTGTGTTGCCCGGAGACTCACTCTGCCTATCCTTAAATTTTTAAACATAGTAGTATGCCAATGCTTCTTTCATTTTGTATGCATAAGACGATTTTTGGTCAAAGTCCATAATTGTTTTTAAGTTTTATCCATCCCAGTTTTGTTGTGAATGCATAGGTTTTTGGCTCAACACAAATCTATTATATCTTTGTACTTTTCCTTTACTAACTATTTGAAATTTCTAGTTATATTTAGAGGTGTCTTTTAAGGGATGAGGGAAATTACTTGGATTTAGTGTTGCCCACTCTCAATAGAGGCTTACAGTAAACTATGACACATTGTGATGTATATCAGTGGTAGTTGGGGCAGCAACACAATCAATTTCATGCTTCAGTAGATTTATTCTTCTTGGAAAGCTTTCAGCTGACAAAAAAAGGGAATGAAACACGCAACCAGTCCCCTTCCTTTTATTGGACCACCTGCTTTCTTTTTATGAGAGCATCTACAGGCTAAAGTTACTAGAAGTGGTCAAAAGTGAGTTTGGTTAGTTGGCAAAGTCCAACTATTCTTAGCCCTCAACAATGTTTAAATACTTCATAGGCATGTTAACCCCTCCTAGACTGTGTTGCGTAAGTGGGTTTTGTAGAATTTTATGCACTTAGGGTTAGACTCAAATTTTGAAATTTGATGTAATTAGGATTATATTCAAGTGCTGGCCAAATTGGTAAAATTGATACTCAGCCATAGCTGAAAGGCAGTAATATGCAGTGGATTCATTCTATGAAATGATTCAATTTGGCATGTGAATCTCACATCTAAGGGCCATTAAAATCCCATGGATGGAGACTGATCAGGATTCAACATTTCTATTACTATTAGTGGAGTTGGGTATGGCACAAGTACAATAAAAATACTGGCAACAATAGTAACACCATAGATTCAGAATCTTAAACTCTATATTAAATGAGCATTAGAATGTAACTTGCTTTCAGTAAAATCTCTAACAGGTTTGTTCTAAATCAGACCTGAAATTCTCACTTGTAATGATGTTTGAGGCTTGAGGTTGTATGACACTGCAACAATTGACTTGTTGAGTACATGATGACATTAGGTCATTGTGAAACTTAATATATGCTACTTCGGTATGAAGATTGATTGCACAAACTGTGTTTTCTAAATAATGTTTCCAATGAAACCTGAAATGGCTCTTGTTACGCTGAAAACATCTGTCATCTTTAATCTACTATCAATTTGAGTGACAAGGGTAGCTAAACCACATGAAAATGCTCCGAATATGTTACAGATGCATGGAAGCTCTAGAAATTTAGCCCCTCACTATGTTATCTGATGCAGGGGCATTAGGCCCAAGACAAATTTTGTACATAAATAAATGTAAAGGGGGGTCTCATGTTTTATTTCCCTATGAAATTATCCATAGTTGAGCTAATTTAGTTAATTTGTAGAGAAAATGTAACTGCCTGAATGATTAATGGGCACCTAAAGAGATAGTCAGTTTCAGAAGTTAAGCTAATTCTAGGAGTCCGTCTCTGTCTGTCAGAGCGTTAGTCTCAGAGTTAGGAATTTGAAGAGTTTGTGAGTCATCGAGAAATTCGAATCGATTCATTGTAATTGATATAAAAATAAACCTCCGTGACAGAGTCAATAGACCTGCACAGAAGACCTGCAAAGAGAACTGCATAGAGCTGCATAGGGAAGAGGAGGCCATTGTATCGAAGATCTGGCCGAGGACCAGGAGACTGTAAGAAATTTCATTTATATAAGGAATTTGTTAGTATTATATGTGCGTTGATTGAGTAAGTTTTCTGTGTGTGAATATATGTACGCATCCTGGTGAAAGATAATTGAAATCCCGTGGTAATTAAGAAACCCTGTGATGACGTTATGTGCATATAGACTGGTTGAGTTCTCGATGGAACACGAGCTAATGACTCAGGACTTATGAGCATTGGTGAATTCCACAGATAACTATGTCAAACAGTTGGGGAATTTCTCTATAATCAGTTGTGTGAACAGAGGGTGAATTAGGTTAATGACATTCTCGTGCGCCTGTGGTAGAGCAAGGAGATGTTGTGCTCGAACCTCCGTGAGCTAGGTAAAACCTCGTAATGAGTGTTTTGAATGTGTAGGCGATTGAATGAATCAAGGACCGATGTATCGATTTGCAGAGTCGATACTAACCTTGTCGGAACCATAAGACATAAACTGTAGCATATGTAATGTGTCGTGTCTCCTCGAAATGGTCGTGCCCGAGTTCGTTTGGTATGGCCGCGCGAAGGATGAAAAACGAGGCAGAGTTCAATGGTAGTAAGGCATTGGTAAGCAGACGGAACCTAGAGTAAGAGTAGTCGGAACCTTGAGGACCGCACAGTAAAGACGGGTTTCCGGCATATCGCACTGCCTTTGTACGGTAACCGGTATTCCCCATTTGGACGCGATCAATGTCATAGTCCGACATGTGGCCTTGAGCAGTTTTGAAAACCCACTCTCATCGCGAGTTAACAATTGTGCAACTAACTCGCGCGATATCCAGTTGGATTGTTGGATCGTCAAGGCCAGAGTGATGTATTATCCACCGTTGGATGTGGAAAGGCCGCTAGCGCTAGGCCCCACGTGTATATACGTCGACTATTGTTGTCCTAACTAAGGTTCAATGAAGGTATTAATATTTCACGATTGAATTATGTTCATAACAATTGGAATGCCCACAATTCATAACAAATATTGGAGATTTACTATCCTGTTTTAAAGTTTCATTTAAAAAAAAAAAATTGAACCCGCCATCGGTATACCGACGCCTCGTAAGCGTCGCTCTTCCGACGCCTTATAAGCGTCAGAGTCCATTTTCGTCGGTCTTGTGACGTCCGTCAATATTGCAACAGTTCTTCCTGGCGTCGGTATTGCGACGCATTTGGAAAGCGTCGGTATTGCGATGCTTCTGGAAAGTGTCGGTCTTGCGACACTCTTGTACGACGTTGGAATTGCGATAGTTTGGAAACGTCAGAAGAGCGACAGTATAAAGACGTCGGAAGCGCGACGTTCAAAACGTTGGACCACATTTCGTCGGAATTACGACATTTCTTCCTGGCGTCGGTATTCTGACGCTTCTGGAAAGCGTCGGTCTTACGACATTTTTGCAATGCGTCGACACTTTTGTACGGCGTCGAAATTGCGATAGTTTGGAAACGTCGGAAGCACGGCGTTCAAAATGTCGGACCACATTTCGTCGGAATTGCGACAGTTCTTCTTGGCGTCGGTATTGCGATGCTTCTGGAAAGCGTCAGTCTTGCGACACTTTTGTACGGCGTCAGAATTGCGACAGTTTGGAAACGTCGAACGAGAAACAGTATAAAGACGTCGAAAGAGCGACGTTAAAAACTTCGGACCACATTTCGTCGGAATTGCGACACTTTACAAATGTCGACAGAGCGACGGTTTGGTAAACGTCGGAAGAACGACGCTTGTTTGGAAGCGACGGAAAATTTCTCGGTATTGCGACACTTTGTTAAGGCGTCGGAATTGCGACGTTATGACAAACCACGTTTTGTCCGTCCTTGAACTGTCGCTCTTGCGATGAATATGTGTCGGAATAGCGACAAGTTGCCGTCAGAAATTGGGCCAAATTTTCTAGTGCAATGTCCAACAATCTCCCCCCCAACGTGAGCAGGGTGAGTTTCGAACTCGAGACTTGTCACTCTAATTCCGCTTGTTGGAATCAGGATTGCCATTAGACCAAAACCCGCAGGCATCAGTCTCCGCTACAATCTCCAGAGTTAGGATCCACAATAGGCGGTTAGTCCATGTCATGAAACACACGAGGAGCGTTGAACCCAATGTCCAACACTTACTGGAAGGAATGGTCTTTGATTTGGGTGTTTTCTTAGGAGTGAACACATCCACTTCATAACCACTTAAAAAAATAAATGTAGCTCAATCCCTATTTAATTTTTTCAACTCTTCCATAACCAACAACTTAATTAATCCATGATGGAAGATAAAGGTTTCACAACTCTCAGGCCTAGCTTGTAATTTATTTGACATTTTTCCTAAGCTTATGAATAGGAAAAATGGAAGGCCCAAAAGCTTCTTACTAGTGAAATGGAGCAACATTATGAAGTGATACTAATATATCATGTGAAACCTCCCTTCACATGTGAAATACTTTTGAATTACCAAAAAGAGTTTGGATTAATAATATTTAAGACAACTTATTGGTATCCATGAGGTCATGTCCACTCCTATGTTCTTAGGCTTCAGGAACTCATCACAAATATGCAATGTAAATTTGGTGGCTTTAAACCACTCTTCCCCTGTTCTTGGAATTTTTGTTTCTTGGGCGATGGAATCAGGAGAAACCATGAACTTTAGTATGCTGACCTTTGATGTAGTGCAACAAAATTGACTGCAAAATCCTTGGAAACTTGGGCATGATACACCTGCAACTTCTGAAAAAACCTAATGTATCTAACACTGGTGAAGGCTGCTACAAAAATTGAATCTTCCATGACCAATTTGAGGTCCATTGGCTCATACCTGACCACTGATCCTCCTTTTTTGGTCTTCTTATGTGTGACCATTCCTTTCAAAACATCGATGACCTCTTTGTAAATTTGACACCTACAAAATACAATTACGCATAGCAAGCAACTTGCAGATAGATGTTGGACTTTCCTTAAGACAACAAAAACAACTATACTTGGACAAAAGAGAAAAGGTGGCAACAAGCAGCTCACAAGGATGATTTGAAATGGTAAGTTTGAATGTGATGGGAAGGAGGACAAATAAGGAAATAAAAATGAAATGATGGGATGGTAATGATGACCAAACATGAACCATGACTCCAAACAACTCAGCACATGACCTGATACTGACCCCTATCCATTTGAAAATTGACACCTCATCCATTACCTTGCCGGTGCAGAAAAACACAAGTTTGACGCCATGTGCGGTGGAAAAAACTGACGAATAGTAGTCCGAGATGCTACAGGAGAAGCACTAAAAGGAATGTTTGGACTGTCAAAAAGACTATATAGATGCTCAGGAGATATCACGAATGGATCGCAGATCGGGTTTGGAGGAAAGACCACAAACTGTGTAGCGGGTTCAGGAATTTTCGGCTTGAGATCCTCAGAAGGTGTAGACCAATCATCAAGTGGTAGTCAAGATGATATTTCTTGGACACTTATGACAATTCCAATTTCTATGCCTTGAGCTTCAAGAGAACCAGGTTGAGATAAAATGATCTTAGGATGAGCTGCTTGAGTTCCTTCAAGGGACGAGTGAGACGAATTCGAAGATTCAACCATGATGACCTTAAGAAAAAGATCAACGAAGGGAAAGGTGAATCACCTTTCGATTAATTAATATTTATAATTAACCAGGAAAGATAAGGCTACGAGTACTACACATGTAGGATGTTATCGTGGGAATTAAATTTTAGAAGTAAACAAAATAAATAAAAAAGGGTAATCTAGGTAAAAGGATTACCAGGTATGCACAAATTGGAATATACACCTTGAAAAACCAAGGACTTAACGTATGACATCCAATCTCCCTTAATTCTATGTTTGTTGTATCATGTCTACAAGGCGGTTTACTCAATTACCTATGGCAGGTTTGCAACCTAGTGGGATCTCCAAAAATATACTCAACGGTACGTGGATCTCAGTCTGTAGTAGCAATGTCTAATGTGCAACTGTTTGATGATAGCGTCCCCATATACTTACCATACATGGAACATAATCCTATATACTTTTGTACGTGGGATAGGATAACACCCCCGAGATGCAAGACAGGTTGTTAGTTGTAGTTGCTACACTTAATGATGCCAAAACATGTCTTTAGCCTAGACCTCTAGATGTTTGTGTTAATTCCAAATGCTCCTTAAGGTTAATTGAGTAAATTTTAAAGTTGATCTTTGATTGAGTTTCAATTTTGGGCTCAATAATGATATCACCTGAATCCCTACAATGCAGTTAAATGAAAAAAGTAATTCATTTCATTTCGATGAAATATGAACTAATGAGGGAGAAATTGCAAACAATAATGCAACAAGTAAGCAATGATGCGCCACAGCTAGCTCAAAATTACTGAAATGAAACTCTAAAATGAATTCACTTTCACTATCCCAAATACAACCTTATTGAAAACGAAATCACTTATTTCTTCACTAAGATGCAGTAACAATATATATTTTTTGTTTCAATTTGTATGCTCAAATGGAAAATAATGCAATTAATGAACTAATCAAATAAAAAATAACCAAACGGGAAAAGAATTGAAATAAAAATTCCTTTCACTTTCTCTTTTTTCGAATGGAAAACAAATCGTTCCAAAAGTAATTGAATGAAAATGACTTTTAATTTTTCTTTTCAAAGCGAAGGAAGAACAAACCTATTCAAAATTTCTAAATGAAAATGACTTTCACTTTTTCTCTGTCGAAATGGGAAATAACAAAAAAAATCATACACTCTCAAGCTCGCAAATCAAAGAATTGTGATCTATGTTCAACAGTCAATCAAAAGTAATTTAAAAGTGCAATAATGATTCAATGCAAATGAAAGCAATTTAGAAAATACAAGCCAAAAGTAATATGAAATAGTGTTTCGAATGATTGCAACAGAGCCCTCGAACAGAGCCAACCACTATCTCGATGACACACACAAGCAACAAGTGAAGGAAAAATCACTTAGAAACCCTAAAGGGTGACCAAACTTCACTCAAACACAAATAGGGTCAAAGAGACAAATTCATCACTCAAGCAAGGCAAGCAAGCTAAACACAATGGTACCAGATCATATAAGACTAGAAAGACACCTAAGAGGCCAAGACACACTGGAAAAT
Organism: Pinus albicaulis; assembly: GCA_034641835.2. Classification (NCBI taxonomy): domain Eukaryota; kingdom Viridiplantae; phylum Streptophyta; class Pinopsida; order Pinales; family Pinaceae; genus Pinus; species Pinus albicaulis. The sequence continues at coordinate 926,491,316 of CM076583.1, forward strand.
GAAGGGAAACCCTAATTTTTTTCTAATCTCTGGGATCAACGTGCCTGTGAAAGGAAAACACATGTTGAAAGGTAGATCAATGTGACTGTTTTATATAAAATAGCACTATTAGCGCTTTTGTAGGGACATAAAACATGCTAGGTGAGAAATAAAAGGAAAAAATAAAAAGAATTTCAACAATCAGACCAGACTTGACACCCTAAAGAAAAAATCAATCACTATGCATGCCTATAGAGACCCAAACAGACTCAGATCTTGATGATCAGTCAAAATGATAAAAAAACCAAATCGAAAAAGGAGAGACAAAGAGGCTATAACTCCCAACAGAGTCACCAATTTTTTTGTGAAGACAATCCCCTCTGTGGACATATGCGATCTCTATAGCCCTAGAGTGGGTCTAGTTATGCACGATACCAATTAATGAACCCTTTCCTACTTGGTATAAAAAATGGAAGAAGAAGAAGAAGAAACTACCTCTTTCCGATGTTATCGTCTAGTCCTTTGGTGAAGGCCTTGATTCTACGATCCTTCACGCTCGTTGTTCATTGCTTGTAGCATTCGAATACCTATAAGAAATCAAGACACAACAACAAGAAACATGACAAGATACATAACATACATCAAATACAAACAACCTAACATATCAAGGAGTATTAGGCTACTTGCATAGATATCTAGACAAATATGGAAAGTGAAACATAATATGTATTATTAATTACAGAAAAAAGGAAGCATACAGTCGTGGCCTTGATTTTGGATACCTCCCTTTGGTGATTTCCAAGTCCAAACTGAGGCTCTTCAAGAAATCCTTCTCTGAAGTGGAAATTCGGGCATAATCACAGTATAGGGAACCAAAGGATCAATGATTAAACAAGACCCACCAGTAGTGGAAGGATGGGATTCAATTTATAGGTAGTGAGAGGGAGTTAGGGATCCATAAAAGAAGGAGGAAGGCCCACTTTTCAATTAAAATCCCCTAATGATAAGATCAAGAGCTCCAAATGAGAGAGCTCAAGCATATCTACATCAAACCATATCTAGCTCGTCATTCTGGAAGATTTTAGTGCACAAAGCTTCTCCTCCATTTTAGGAAACACTGCCATAAGAGGTTCATCATAATTTTTCCTATTTAAAAGTATGTTGGTAGTGCTAGGTCAAAGTGTTGCAACATGCCATCAACACGGGAAAGCAACTGGCAAAGAGAGTTGACCCAAAAATTTAGGTTTTAAGTTGAGCTTCTTCAGAAAATGTTCAAGGCAGCTTTATGTTGGTCTTCAAGGGATATCTTGATGTATTCTCCATGGTGGATATACTCCACAGTTGTCATCTTAGGGAACTTCAGGATCAGGGATGGGAAGTGAATATTGTGACAAATTACAGTGTAACAGACACAACATCAGATCCTTTGATCTCCTTTTGACTCTTTTTGCCCACCATCATGTGCAACTTCAAGTCCCACTCAACTAGAGTCTCAAATACAACCTACAAAACTATCATATGATTTTATGCACCACTGTGTAAGTTTTAACCTTGTACATAAATTACTTGCAAATGAATTCTTACAATAGAAAAATATACAATGGGGAGAACATAAAACAAATATACACAAATATTTTCCCCTGGATCCCAAAATCGGGAATACCGGATTGATTTTTCATTATATTTCTTTCAATGTTAAAATACACATATATACATGACGAAGCATTCATAAACCCCAATCAACTAACCATGGATTAGAAAATAACCACAGTTCCCTTGAACTGTTCTACAAATACCATGGGAAAAAACCACTATGCCCAAAAAATTATGAACGAAAACCATGGGCAGGCCCACCCACCATATTTGGGTCCACATAAAAAAAATTGGGCACTTCTCTAAACCCCATGATGTGTGGAAAAAATATAATACACTATCCATGTACCATGAATTCTTGTCAATGACACCCTAAGAGAAATGAGAGATTAAAGCAAAATCATCACTCTTCAATCTCTTGGAGAGATCATCTATCTTGGTATAAGTGGCGACACCTGCAACCTGCTTCCCCTTCTTCTTCTGATAATATCCCTGCTTCTTGTTCAGAAACTTCATTGAATAATGACCATACTAACCATAGTTGAAACACTTCAGCTTCCTCAACTCCTTATTTTTCTTTCCCTTCATCCTTATTGTAAGAGCCATGTCATCATCAAAAGCCTTCTTCCTCATATAAAGATCCTCATCTCATTATTCTTCATGAATGAAGTCATCCCACAACATGTACCAGTTAGGAAAATTCTCTCTGGAAACGATCCCTTTAATGAATGGATTACATTCGAAATTAAACCCCTTCAAAAAAATACTTGTCATCTCAGAATCTAAAACAATCTCTCCAATGGTGGCAAGCTCATCTCAAACCTGAGACAATCTCATCAGATGCAAAGTCCCTCCTTCACCATGTATCATCTTGGTGGCCTTCAGCTTATCCTTCAATACCAATAGTTGATTCTCATTCTTATTCTAAAACAGATCCCGAAGAGCTTTCCACATCTCATGAGAAATGTTATTCTTAGACAGATGGGGTATCAGAGAATCCTTAACACCATCTAGGATTATTAACTTACCCTTCATATTAATCTCTTCATATGCTTCCAGATCCTTAGGGTCATCCAATTTCTTTATCTCTTTCTGAGCAAAGTCCCATATCTTGTTCACCATCAAAACCAAATTGATCCTTTCTTTCCACGGAATATAGTTAGACAACCCTTCCAACTTCTCCTGATATCACAGACCAACCGACAACTTCGACATTGTTATTAGTCCTTCAACAACAATGTAACCAACTTCATATTTCCCTATACTCTATTGCACACACTCTGATTCACTAGCTCTTCAACATAGCTCTAATACCATGTTTAATTTCCATGACACTAGAGAACCTAGTTTAGGGTCTTACAATCTCTGACACAACCAACTCAAATGCGACAATAAACTACTTTTCACAGCGAAATAAATACAACACTAAATCAACTAGTACACAAACAAATAAATAAAATTATACAATTTTCCAACAGGGTCAATTTCGTTATATTATCAATATATAATAAAATTTTCTATGGATCCCTACCATGGATCATGGCCCTCATACAATCACCAATATAAGAATACAAACTAGGGCTTGGTGTCAACAACTATGACCACCAATCTTCCCTAAACAAAATACCAACTGATCTACTAGCTAATGTAGTGCACTTCACAGTTTCGCTTGGTCGTACAATGAACACATATGTTGGTCCTTTGGATCCCAATCAACAACAACACCAATCTACCTTTATCAATGATTCCTTCTCCTTTATTTCACCGAACACGACTCCAAACTTCCCTCTAGCTGATCATTAGTCCATCAATGAATCAACACATAGGGTCTTCTCATATTCCCACTAACCACTCCTTATTCCTTCAATAATTCAACACTTTAGGATGTCTTCCCACTATTCACTTCCTATGTTTCTCTACTGAAGATAAACTTAGGGCATGGAGGCTTCCCACTATCACTATCAAACTTCCTTCTCCAACAGTCAACTTAGGGATAGTCAAACTATTCCCTTGGTTGCCCTTTGATCCCTTCAAAGAACAAGACCTAAGCTTCTCTAATTCTTCCCTTCTAAAAATCCTTAAATTAATTTATAAGTGATTTTTTTAGGGCTTTGTAACAAGTCACTACAACCCTCCAAATACCATCCAAAAATTAGACCCCAATCTTTCACTTGTTCTCCTTGAAGACGTCCTTCTAACTCTCCCAAAAAACCTCGGACGTGAGAAAGAATTATATGAGGAAATCAACCCTATTTAGGGAAGCCTTAAATAGACTTAAACCACCCGCAAAACGACTCCAAAAACCACTAATTTATGCACTCTTAATCTAGGTGAATGCAACCTATTCTTGGTTTCCAAATAGGCTACTCAATGGGCCTCTAAAAACCAAATTTTTGTCCACCTGTAACACCTCAGAAATTCTCATTCTTTTGGAGAAAGAATAATTCTATTTGTGCCCAGATTTTGTCCTCCTAGGTATCGACTTAATCTCATTCTCATTTCTACATATGTCTACCTAACCATATCCCAAATAATCAACCCAAAACCAGACATGATCACCTCCTTCGCTAGGTTTCTAGGGTTGTGACTCTCTCTGAATTACTTGGCCTCCTTTTCTTGGCTTCACATGAGAAAATAAGTGTGGTGATTGGATGCAAAAATGAGGATCATCCTCTTTCTATTTATATGCTTCTCTAGGCTAACGTCTAGCCCTCCCAAGAGGGGTCTCTTCAAGCAAGGACACTTAAACTCTAGGAAAATTAGCCCACACAAAACACATAAAAAATATTTTCTCATAATTGACAAGGGCTCTCTTGGTGTATTAAGAATCCCCTTTCTCCTTTAAGGGTTCTCTATCATCTCCAAGTGCCAATTCATCAAAAACATGCATGGTTTCACACCCATAATCTTGGGTGGAAAACCCCCACCTTGGGCACTTAGCGCACAAAGCCCTTTTGTGGCGCCAATTCCTCAAAAACCTTGTACCCTAGTGTTTGGAGTACTTCCCAAGATACCAATCTCAACACCCTAGGAGTTTTTTAGGGTGTTGAATCCATTTATGCATTCAAAAATGTATTTTAAACAAAAAAACATCACAATATTGCTTAAAATTGTATCGTTGGATTCCAGTGAAAAAGGATTTTTCATCTATAAGTTAGACCATGCCAATTTATAATTTCACCAATATTTACTTTTATAGAGTCAAACAAGAAAGAACAATTTTATTTTTTCAAAAGGAAAAAATGAACAAGCTTCTATTAATATGAAATTTGTTTACATATTGCATGATTTCCAATATATATCCCATATCTCATATATTATAAATCATGGAAGAAACATGTTAACAGGGAGCACAAGCCTGTTGGTAGGGAGCACCAGATATAACCCATCAAAAGGGCATTCAATCATTACAATGCGGGTCAACATAAAACTGAAAGAAAAAAGGCACAAGGCTCGCATACAACAAAAAAAACAACAGGAAGATACTTTGGCCAACTTGGATGTGCTTGGAGATGATCTGACAGGCCTCATTGCATGCATATGCGCTAAAATGTCAAGAAAAATAGTCGGAATATGTTATGATCAAAAGGATAAAACATAGACAGAAGATATACAACAAGGAAAATACTCTCTAGCGGATGTTTTTGAGAAACCCCTTATAAAAATAGCCTAGCTATATGTTTGTAGCGGAGATCTCTAGAGGAGGTTGGCGGGTGGAGGTTTTTGCGAATGTTTTTTTTGCGGTGTGTTTCTCATCATAAACTGCACTAGTGCGTTTTACTCAAAACGCACCTATGCGCACTAAAAATTGGCACACCGAGACACCGTGCTCTCCGTACAAACCCGCCCGGTGCGTCTAAGTACTCTAGCACACTGGTTCTCTATGTATAAACAGGCCCAGTGGGTCTATGTAATATAGCGCATCATAACGACGTGCGATGCGCCATTGATAATACCGCTCGGTGCGTCTCAAAAACCTTCGCACCGAAAAAGGGTTAAATAAAAAAAATTACCGGCCGTAAAAATGTCATTTTTTACTTCTTCAGTGCTCCATACCTCTCAAGCACCGGTGTCAGTTTTTCTTGTGTGAGGCACCCTGCCATCAGTGCTCCCATTTCACAAATTTCTGTCATCCATTGCCCACTGTGTAGAGTTTGAATTTTCGAAAACAATGGGCAAATTTGTTTTCTTCAATTCCTCAGCAAATATGCCTCCTCGACACACAAATGTACAGGTAATCTACTTGTTTCTCAATAAATAAACCTTTTAGTGGATTAAATTTTGAAATTAACTTAAAATTAACCGTTTATATATATATATATATATATATATATATATATATATATATATATATATATATATATATATATATATATATATATATATTTACGCGGTGCGTATGAGCCGTTCGGCTCATACTGTTTGCAGTGTTACCTGTAAATTTAAAAGATGCACTACGAACGGTGTTAATGGAAACTGCACCAGGTTCCAGTGCAGCACCGAAAAAACGTGCATCGTAACGAATTTAAAAAATAACAAGGCGGTGCGGTCATTTAAATGACCACGTCATTGACTATGTGATAGTTTCGGGAGGGTGGTGCGTTGACCTAACTAACCACCCCAAGGCAGATAGTTAGGTCAGTGCACCGCCCGCCTGCCAACACTACATAGTCAATGGTGCGGTCATTTATAGAACCGCACCATTGACACTGTACTGTTGTTGGGTGGTGCGTTGACAAAAATATCTGCCTCGGGGCAGATAGTTAGGTCATCGCACCGCCCGCCCAACAACAATACATGGTCAACCATGTGGTCGTTTACAGGACCGCACCATTGACCATGTACTGTTGTTGGGTGGTGCATTGACCAAACTATCCGCCCCGGGGCGGATAGTTCGTCAAATCACCGTAGAAAAATATTCCCTTCTTTTGCGGTGCGCGAACATTTTCCATGCGCACCGAGTGTTGTGCGCGATAAAAAAGTATGCACCGGTACTGGTGCGTGACTGTTTTTTGGGGCGCACCAACTGTTTTTTTTTCAAAAAATTATATATGTATATATATTTCTCATTTAATAAAAAATGTGTTTAATATGTGAATCATTCAGCAATGTCAACAAAGAGAACAAAGGGAACAACAAGAACATATGGAGGGTCATTATAACTTGATTCAGCTATGGGATGCACGAGAGAGGGAGAGATTTTTGTACCCTCACCCTATTACGACAGTCACCCAGTTGCTCCTAGGGAGGTAGGCCTCCTCGAGTTCTAGGAGGAGGCTACATCCTTGAAGGGCCATAGTGGGTTATTAAGACACCTGATCTTCAGGTGGGATGCCCACCAATAGACTTTCTAGGTCGGTCCTGGCCAGTGGTCCGTGCCCATTGAGAAGGACATATATTTTATTACTGGCCTATCTAGGATAGGGCAGGATTTTCCCCTGTTCCCAGATGTCCCCATTGGCTATGTAGCAGGGATTCAGTTGGCGTACTCACAGAGATACATTAGGGATGATATAGTTTCTCCTATAGATTTTCAGGTGTCCGGTGATCAGTTACATATTGCTTCGTTTGGTGCAGAGGAGGTGAGGTGCCTCTCACTACTCCTGACGACCATTTCACACTATACCAATGACAGGAAACACATTAGTTGCTCGCTTTTATTTTATGTTTATTCTTTATTCCAGGCTCCATGACTTGTGAGATGGTCTGTGATTTTTTTGTGACAATTTTGTACAACATTAGATAGATGTCGTTCTTAGGCACGTGGGAGGTTGACCTTCCATTTTGCTTCAGAGTTATTTTGTTTAATTTTTGAGAGGTTTCCAGAGACAAGGCATACTTTTGTTCAGCAGCCTCGTAGGTCGATGATGCATGTACAAATCCAGATGCGGGGCCAGATGGTGCCCAAGAGGGGCCAATCTGACTTTCTCGCCTAGATATCTACTGATGCACTGGAGTTGGTAGCTAGTGCCGATGATCACTCATTCGTTCTGGTGCCATGTCCATATGCCGGTTTGGATTGGCGAGGGTGTACCAACATCCTCTTCACACAAGATGAGCCACCAGATGTAAGAGGTAATATTATTTTTTTATTTAAATTAATATAGTTTCATTTTATTATCTTAATCAATTAATTGGAATAATCAAATTTATTCTAAAATGTTCTTTAACTTGTTTTATTAAATTTTTTAATGAAACTGTCTAATTATTGTTGTGTACTATATATTTTGTAGATATTGGGACATTCGTTGGGGACATGATTCCACCCCCACTGAATGATCCAAATGTAGATGTTGACAAGGAGATGGCAAAGGTGGAGCATCAAGGTGACAGAGCTATTCTTGATCAGATGCAAATGCCCACGAGGGTGCAACGTAGGTCGAATACCCAATTCAGGATGGAGTTGGGCGACCAACTGTGTCGACTTATAGTTGATGAGGGATTCCACCCGGCTACGATAAGAGATATCTAGGCTAATCGTAGGCTCACACAACTCTGGAGAGGCATGCCCCACGATATGATGACCCTCGTGCGTCATATCGTTGGCGCTTCTAGAGCATTGGCACGGGCTAGCAGGGGTAGGCATCATGGAGATGCACTACATAGCAGCTCATCTAATGATCATGATCATGAGGGGAGTGAACATCATTATGGTACTCCACCTCCTCCTCCACCTCGCGTCAGATATCATGAGCAGCCAACATCTAGTCCTAATCAGGAGGCATCTTCTGAGCAGTCTGCACCATCTCAGCAAACACCTAGTCCTGAGCAGGCACGACCCTCGACTGAGTAGGCACCTAATCCTGAGCAAGTAGGTCCATCTGAGCAAATAGGTCCATATGAGTAGGCCACGCCATCCACTGAGAAAGTTGCACCATCGACGACTCATCAACAAGCAGTTCCTGAGTAGACTGCACGATCGACTGATCAGCAGGCACCTCCAGAGCAAGCACGTCATCTATCTGAGCATGAGGCTGCACCATTGACTGAGCAGGGCTCAATTAGTACTACTATTGATGTAGTGCCACTAGAAATTTAAAATTTATATGCAGTAATATTATAGTTGTATATTTTTGACAATGTGAAAATGTGAAGTTGTGTTACACTTTTTGCCCTTTTTTGAGAAAAAAATTTCATTTTTTTCTGTTCTTCAACTTTTTGCAAGCCAAAACAATTTTTTTGTTTAGAATTTCATTTTGCGATAAAAATAAAAGTTGTCAGAAATTTTATTAGCTTTCTATTACTTATTTTTTGGAATTTTTTTATACAAATTTGATATTTCAACTTATCGTTTCTTTGAGTGTGTGTTTTTTAACAATCAAAGGATTCATAAAAAGTCATGTTAATACGCGTTGGTGTATTCTTTGAAAACTTTTTGTTTTTGAGAAACAAAATGTGTTACAACAACCTAGACAAAGTCTACTTTGGCTTCGTTATATTTACAAAACCAACTGATGCATATCGTAATTATTAGAATTTTTTGAACTGATCCAATATGAAAAAACTGCATATTTTGAATATGTTACGCGACGCACAGAATTTCTCAACATATAAATTATAAAATAAAAAGCTAAAAAGTACCTATTACAGATGATGGACCTGTAATGCACCATAATTTTTTCAATTTTTTTACAATGTATTTTGGAAGATATAAAATATTGATTTCAATTAATCATAATGACCTTCAGAAATTGTTTGCACCTGTTTTATTTCAAAATTAATTAAAATTAGTAAATATTTATGAAATTCCATAAAAGTTATATTTCCTGAAAGTAGATTGAATTCTGAAAATACTTGTCTTGTTTCCGACAGTTAATTCAGAAAGTATCATGGATTTTAATCAGTCCAAAGTTGAAGAAATGTATTTAGAGCTTGGCTCTACGTAATTGCAGACGTGTTAGTTCAACCGAACTTTTAAAAAAAGTTCTGCCGAATTGTTTTTTGTGTCGACGGCCCATCAAGTCTAACGACACAAAATTTCAGCCGAACTTTTACTTGAATTTCCATTGGCCGGAAAATACAACGAAGCCCCTCCAAAAAAAACATTTCGCGGCAATATAAATTGACGTAAATGCATGCATTATTTTCGCAATATATATATGGTCCATGTATTTTTTTTTCATGTTGATGTACTTAATTTACATGTTGGTTTTCATCATGATGTGTATATTGTTATGTCATGTTAGATATGTTCATTTAATGTGCTTGCAGATAGATGTGTATGTGATAGAAATTATTTGACATGAGATGTGTATTTGATGTTTGTGTTGTGATGATGCTATACAATGCTTGTGTTTTGTTAAATGATCATGATCACGATGATTAGATGATGTTAGTGATTTTGAATGTGTATTTTAGAATATGATGTTTGTACGATGGTTATCATGATTTTGATGTTTATTTTGCCGTAGTCTAAAAAAGTAACAGAATGGCCCAGAATCCGGCAGAGATTTTGAAAAAATCCGGCAAAGATTTTATCAGAATCTTGTTTACAGTTGTTAAACTTCAGTATTCTGGGTGTCCTAAGGGTTTTTGATAGTGCTGAATCCATTTCCACTATCAAAAATGGATTCCAAACATTGCAACTACCTCATTTTTTGAATTTTACTGAATCGGATTCCGACAAAAACCTACTGTCCGGGCTATTTTGTTCCTTGAGTAGACAACTTCAGTTATTTTTAATATTAAATCATCATGATATTTATTAATTTTTTTTTTCTAAATATGTCTACTCCTATTATTAATACATATCATAGAAATAAATTCTTCATCCGCCAGAATTGCTGCGCTAGCCAATTCTGGCGGGAAATAATAAGTTCAAAATTTCAAAATAGGGATTGCCCCATAAGTGGAAACCAACCCATGAAGTCTCTGCATGAGGTAGAGAAAATTTTTCCCTTGAAGGGAAACCAGCCTTAAACATACTTATGCAATGCATCAAAATAGTTAGAAGAACTAAACTAGAACTAGACCAAAACATGGAGAAAAGACAAGTGGAAACCTGGAGGTTCGTTTATCGATTTCTTGTCATCCAATAATGGTGGTGGAGCCAGCTCTTCCTCAATGCAGCACTTGTATTCGGAGTCATCATCCTTGAGCTTGGAAAGCTAGGCATCCAGCGATGGAGAGGAGGTCGAGCGGCCACATGTTTCTGAGCTCTTGCCACCATCATCGGAGCTGCAACTACCATCACTGTTCGAGGCATCCTCAACAAATTTCACTGGAAAAACCACCATTTTGCGTGGAAGGTTGAGGGAAGCAGGGGAGATTTTGGACTTGTGTTTCTTGTAGCGAGCACCAGAGCCTAAGGGTTCAGCAGAGGCATTAGGAAGACGCATGGACAAGTGAGCGGAGAGGCTAGGGGGTTCCAAGACCTCAGGCGCCACCAAGTTTAAATATAGGTCAACAATTCTACCATCCATGACATGAATGGGAGGACGAGAGGGGAGACCACGCCCGCCACCTCTGCGGCAGCGCATGCGGTGACAACGGGGCATGACTGAAGCAGAACAACAAGAGTGCGTAGGAGGCGGAGAAGGAGGTCTGATAGCATGACATAGAGTCGTTCGGAAAGAGGAATGATGCAGGGTCTTGGAAGGAGCCCAAAGGATGCAGGAGGAGGCAGAGTCGAAGTTGAGAATGAGAGGCTGAGGGAGAGTGTCGAGGATGTAACCTCATGGTCCATATATGGCTGCAGGAGGAATGAATGCACAGAGGGAGGATTAAAGGCACAAAGGACATCGTAAATGCAGACTAGGCACTGAGCGGATGCAACATGCCGTTCGAGGGTGGTGGAGTAAGTGATACCCATGCCCCAAACATTATTAACTGTGTCGTGGCCATGTGCCTCCTCATGGCCGCGAGGATGGTTGGCCACGTCAGCTTGGCTAGGTGTATGCAAGCCATCTCACACATTAACTCCAGCATCCAAGGGGATATTTATTAAATATTATGTCGTGATTGTAATTGAAATTTTAATTTCAATTGTATGTAAATTTGTAAAATTGTAATTGTGTGTAAATATTTGTAAAATTGTAATTGTAATTGTATGTATTTTCATCATTCAATTTTATTAAAATTGTAAAATTTATAAATTTGTAAAATTCCAAAAATGTATTTGTAATTGTATGCATTGTGATTGTAATTGTAATTTTAATTGTTATATATGTAAAATTATAAAATTGTAATTGTAATTGTATGTGAAATTGTAAAATTGTAATTCTAATTGTAATTTTAATTGTAATTGTATTGTGAAATGATTGTAATTTTAATTTTAATTTTAATTGTAATTGTATGTAATATTGTAAAATTGTAATTGTAATTGTATGTAAAATTGTAAAATTGTAATTCTAATTTTAATTGTAATTGATCCAGGTGATATTGGTGGCCACCCACCTATTCCACTTCAGGCCCCACCATTGTTTCTTTCAGTTTTTCAGTTTCGTTAATTGTAGCACAGTTTACTATTTTTAGCAGTTTTTCAGGTCATGAACTTTCAGAGTTGTTTTGAGGCCCTAAATGACGTTTTTTTGGAAAAATTCAGAGCAACATGGAAGTTCCTTTTATGTTTCTCACATCAAAATTTGTAGTCCTCGGATAGATATTTCTAATGAGGTATTGTGCCAGTGAAACGAAGATAGTATGCCAAAGTTACACCCCCAGGAAGATTGATGTACCAATTTACCCAAACAGGGCCCATAGTTTAGACGCTTCATCTCCTAGGGTTAGGTTTTTGGATGTTTAGGGTTTTCCATTATTTATCAATAACAAATAGGCTCTTGAGCCTCATTGCAACACAGTTTAGAGGCCTGTAGCCGCCACATCTCTTCTAAGGGATAAGCTACCAATGCCCTAGCTAGTTTATTTCCATTATGTCTATAAGCATATTTCAGTTATTTTCTATTAATGAAATGAAATTTTATTTCTGCTGCATCTTTGTTTTTATGTGCATTTCTGTATTTCACTGTGTTCTTACATAAATCCGGATCAATAATTTTAATTGCAGTGAGATGGGGAATTCAGAATCTCCACAGTATCCAATTTTACGTCTATGTTTTGAGTCTAAAACATGACTCATCATCAAGACAAAACCTACCAGGAAGAGAGGAGGATAAATGTAAAAATGGATACTGTGGAGATTTTGAATTCCCCATCTCAAAACTCACACCACATAAACCTTCAAACTATCATTGTTACCCTGTACAGAAGGGAAACCTGGATTGAGATACGTAATCTCGAAAAAACAAGGGTTAAAATTCGAAGAAGAGAGGCTACATCTATCCTCCTCTCTTCTTGGCAGGTTTTGTCCTGATGATGAGTATTTTTTTAGACTCGAAACGTAGACGTAAAAATGGATACTGTGGAGATTCTGAATTCCCCATCTCAAAACTCACACCACAAAAACCTTAAAACTATCATTGGTACCCTATACGGAAGGGAAACCTGGATTAAGATACATAATCTCGAAAAAACAAGGGTTAAAATTCAAATAAGAGAGGCTACATCTATCATCCTCTCTTCCTGGTAGGTTTTGTCCTGATGATGAGTCTTGTTTTAGACTCGAAATGTAGACGTAAAAATGGATACTGTGGAGATTTTGAATTCCCTATCTCAAAACTCACACCACAGAAACCTTCAAGCTATCAATTTAATTGTAATTGTATGTAAAATATTTGTAAAATTGTAATTGTAATTGTATGTATTGTCATCATTCAATTTTATTAAAATTTGTAAATTTGTAAATTCGTAAAATTGTAAAATTGTACATTAATTGTCAATTTTAAACCATAACTACCGTAAGTAAAATGTATACCGTAAATATTGTTAAATTACCATAATTGTAAACTTGAAAATTTGTATGAATATAAATAATTGTAAAATAACAAATCTAGAATAATATAATTTTTTGTAACATAATAAAGTTTAGAAAATAATGCAAATAAATTCATGTTTAGAATTATCATTATTTTATTATGATCTTACTGACCAAAAATAACAGTATAAATTTTGAAGATATCAATCACACACATTTAAAGCAATCAAGTAGTTGTATTATTTTAGGAATTGACATTAAAAAAAAGAACTTGATACAGTGCGTCATTGTTTTCGAGATCAACATAATTGCAAATTATCAAGTGAAATGATTTTAATGTTAACACAATGCAAACCAATTAATTCAAAATACATATTATAATGTTTCAAAAAAAGTCTTGGTTATAAGGTTAAGTCCTCTTCTTTATAAAACCCCATCTTAAAAAGTATAAATGATGAAATAACACATGTACCATATCACTCTCGGTTCTCATGATCACCCTTATGATTATCTTCCAGCTTGCTTGGCATGATAACACTAATTTTCTCAAAAATATGTTTTTATCTAGGGTCATGTCTCAATACGAACCACCAATCCCTATCCAACACATCTGGGTTAAAAAAACACCTGGTTGCAGTGCTTGGGGAAAACATAAGGCTCCTTAGCTTCATCCGACATCTGTCTAGAGTTGATACATATCAAACTACTATCACAATCTTCCTTTACATTATTCCGATCAAAGTTTTCCCACCACTTGCATCTAAAAATAACACATTAGAAAGAAGAGAAATCCACTTCAATGATCTCTTGTATCTTTCCAATGTAACCTAACGTCCCTCGTACTAGGTAAATTGATCATGGTGGCTAGCTCGACTAGATTGATCGAACTCGACTTCCAATCCACAGTCTTGTTTCATGTGTCCATCATCGGTTTTTTCTGTGTGAAAATGGTCTCCATATGCCCACATAGATGGGAACAAATTCACCTATAAAAAAATTAAAAAATCATAGTGTCATGTGTTAGTATTATAACCCAACTGTTAAAATATGAAATATAGATGTTACATTTCAAAGGTGCATTACTAAGTTTAAAATGTACATAAATATATTATTATCGAGTGGGTGCACCCAATCCCTACATTTAGCGCATCATCTTAAGCACGCGGGTAACGACCGGTTGCACCGTATTTCTTTATGAATTGGTCAGCAACCCAATTGTTGGGGCATATAATTGGCATATTTTCTTTTAAATGATTGGGATAAGGCACACTTCTACCATTCAACCTTCTGAATTATTTCATGTCATTATCCCATTTCAACCTCTTTTGTTAGTACAATGCGACCCACGGTTGTGTCACTTCATAATTGTAAAGAATGAATTTATTGATTTCTTCAATTTATACATTCGCTGATGAAATCAAACCGATATATAATACACATGAGATCAAAATATACATTATATCAAATTTCAACATAAATATTTACTTTGTGTAAATTTGAAAAATTATAAATCGCTTACTCTTTATCAAGTGCCTTTTTCCATTTATTTGGAGAAGCTCCCCTTCTCTTTTGTCTTCATCCCTTTCATCATCCCAAATCACCACATTTGGTCTATTTTCGATCTGCTTGATGTACTCACTGGCATAATATAAAGATTCATACGATATGTACCCCTCTTCCATAGACCCCTCGGGTTTTTCCCTTTTTCGAACAAAACCTTTCAATTTCTTCATGTACCTCTCTAAGAATAACATCCAACGACAAGAAACCACACCAACTAATTCAACCTCATCTACTAGGTGGATTAAAAGATGAACCTACAAGTCCATGAAACTCGTCGACAATTCCTTCTCAAACATACAAACAATCTCAACTATCTCTTGACGCCACCGTGGAATGATAGCCACGTGAATCTCCTTTGACATGATCCAACATACAAATGCAAATAATTTAGATATGGCACATCCTAGGTGGGGAAGTCATGTTTCACACACCCACACACGAACAAAGGATAATGACACTGCAAAGCTATAAACACATGAAATAATATACAAAATTAGTTATGTTTTATGATCCCTGCATGGGATAAAATTTATTAATATAATAAATAATAAAATCATGTTTTTGACATTATATGTACTCTTATAAGATTCAAATGGTCATATGATTTCAACCCCAACAAATGGTCATCTACGGTGAAGCAGCGCCGTAGTGAAGACCCATATGAAGATGGCACCCTCACACCAATTATAACTTCCTTTGCAAAAGAAAGATCATATTTTTTTTAAATCCATGGGACATCTTCTTTGAAATACCAATTAGAGGGACCAACTGCCTTTGATCATGTACTTTCTAATCGTCTTGGCCAATGTTTATTTTTAGTTTTTGAAGTAATAATATCTTTCCTAACAGCCAATGTGTCACTTTGTTTCGATGATATTTCCCTCCATAAAGAAGATGAAACATTTTTAAATATATGCATGGGATCTAATAAGTGGGTAATCTTAAGATGCTCCCAATATGGGAGGTTATAAAAGATAGATTTCCTTTCCATCCCAATGGGCAATTTTTCAACATAGGTGTCGAAGAATTCTGGATCATCGAACATAGGCTTCCTATTTGAATTGAACATTTCTATGAACTCCTTCTCCTTCTCTCTCTCATATTCTCTAAGCCATTTAGTTGGTGTCATTATTGGAGGCCTTTGGGTTCTCTCTCATTTACCATTGAAAGTGGATGTTGCTCTTCCGTAAGGGTGTTATTCTGGGAAGAATATCATGGAGCAGTCATACACTGGCTTTCGTAGCTCATTGGACCATCTATCTTTCAGAGAAGGTCCACAACATTTACATCCATAATGCCCTTTGTTAAAAGACATGTGAAATTATTGTATACAATATGCATGGAACATTAAATAATATCATGAAGATCAGAACAATTACAACGAATTAAATAACTAATATGCGAAAGAATATTTTTACGTATATAAACAAATTAATAAACATGTAATTTACTAGATCAAACTCCTAAGCCTAGATAATCATGTGTCATGTAAGCACATATGGCATACAATGTAAAACTCCTCTCTGCTACCTTCAATTCATGTACCAGTGGTTGTAAGTAGACATCCATATTCTTCACTTGTCTTCTACCAGGGACTATGAGAGCCAACATAAGATGTTCATTTTTCACGGGGGATATTTTTATTGATCACTACTACAAGAAAAACAGAATAGTTGGTGTTCTAGAGGGACTATGGGTTGACACCATCCATTGCTATGCTGAGTCGTAAACTTCATACTTTATCCTTGAAGTTTTTGGGGCATGTATCCTCTATATGCTTCATGGCTATTGAATATGTTTGGATTCACATAACTCCCAACTCACTTTTGTGTGAGGCATGCCAGCATTGCAACATACCTAATTATTTTCAATGAAAGAGGCTTTGAATCCTTGGGATTATAGGCATGTGCCTCAATATCTTAAAAGGAGGACCATGTGACTTACCCTTCTTTTTTTATTTATCATACATGTCATGCCCACATTTTGGACATATATCGTTGTCTGCATATTCTCCTCTATATAAAATACAGTGATTTGGACATGCATGGTATGATATGTACTCAACACCCAACAATTTCAACAATTTATTTTCCTCTTTGCAGCTATCAGGAAAAACATTGTTACCGATAAAATAGGTAACCTCACCTCAAAACGAGAACTCTAGCCCAAAAAGACTCAAAAAACATGAAAAAACACCCCAAAAACAAAACGTGTGTATTCTAGAACGCACTTGGTTTTCTTTGAAGGTCAAATTTCAACATTTTATAAAATTATGCTAAAAACAAAATTGTTTCTTGAAAAAAGAATTGAAAAAACACCCTCAAAACAAAACCAATTGATGCTGGAATAACAAAAAAAAAAATTGTCATATTTTTGACATTTTTAAATTTTTAAAATTCAAACATTAAAAAAAACCTAAAATTTAAGAAAAATAAATAAATTTAAAAAATAAAAACATTTTAAAGCTTAAAATTTAAAAATATATAGAGATAAAAAAATAAAAATAAAAACAAAATAAAAATTTTAATTTAAACATTAAAAAAAACTAAAATTTAAGAAAAAAAAATTAAAAATATATAGAAATTAAAAAACATAAATAAATAAATACTAAATTTAAAAAAAAAAAAAAAAAGAAGAAGAAGAAAAAGAAGAAAGAAGAAGTAAAAAGAAAAAATGAAATTATAAAACATAAAATATAGAAATTAAATTTAAAAAAGAAAAAGAAAATGTTTATTAAATTAAAAACAAAAAATTAAATTTTAAAATAAAAAATTAAATTTAAAGAAATATATTATATTAAATTAAATTAAATATATATATATATATATATATATATATATATATTAAAAGTAAAAAAATGAAAAATTAATAAAAAATAAAAGATGAAAAATAAAAATAAAATAATTAAATTTAAATATATATATATATTAAAAAAACAAATAAATTTTAAAAAATAAATTAAATTTAAATTATAAAAAATTATATATATATATATATATATATGAACTTAAATTAAAAATATATATATATATTAGATTTTATTAAATTTAAAAAAAGAAATGTTAATATTAAAATAACAAATTAAATTTAAAAAAAAATATTAAATTTTAATAAATAAATGAATATATAAATAAATTTTGAAATAAAAAATAAATTTTAAATATAAAAGAAAAAGAAAAAATTCCATTGTTAAAATAAAAAGTTAAAAAACTTTAAAAATCAATTAAAAATGGAAAATTGAAAAATAGATAAAAATAAAAATATTAAATAAAAAATAAAAATAAAAAACAAATTAATTTAAAAAATTAAGTTTAATTTAAAAACAAATAAAAATCAAATTTTAAATACATTAATTTTTTTTAATTTAAATAATTTAATTACTTTAAAATATATCGAATACTTTGAAAAAACAGATACCTAACCTTTATATAAACATTTAGAGAAGTTACTTAATTTATTTTATATTATAACGCGATATAATATTTAATATATATTATATTGTAATATGATAAAAATATAGTTACTAAATTATTTTATATTAAATTATTTAATATTATTGTATTATAAGGTGGTATAAATATTTAGCTTTCATAATTATTTCAAATGGTTTAGATTCACATGTAAAGTTTTATATTATTGTTAGTTATTATTAGGGCATAACGAATGTGTTGAAAATTGAATTAATTTACGGTTGACCCAAAATCAAATAAATATTTTATAAAGTCGACATTGAAAAAAAATATAATTTTATTTTTTTAATTTATTTGTGCAATCTTTGGCTGTGATTCGTTGCTGATTTCTTAATGAAAGTAGTTGACCAAGAAGAGCCGATTTCGGGAATCGGCCTCCACCGCCACCTAGGCAGGAGGCCGATTCCCGGAATCGGGTCTTCAATAATTCTGAGCGAATATGGTCTCGGAGGTAGCAGAGATGACAACTGGAGTGGAGATTAATTTGATTTTTTTATTTTTATTTTTATTTTTAATTTTTTTTTATTTTTAATTTCAAAATATTCAAAATAATTTTTTTATTTTATTTTAAATTTAATTTGATTTAATTTTTTTTTTTAATTTTGTTTTTAATTTTTTTTTTTTTTTTAATTTGAAATTTATTTATTAACTTTTTTAAATTTTAATTTAATTTAATATTTTTTTTAATCTTTTAGTTTATTTAGTTTTTCATTTTTTTAAATTTATAAATTGTTTCATTAAAAAAAAAAAAAACACTAAATTTATGTATATTTGTTTTTTAAATATTTGCACGTGGTCTTTTTATTTTTTTTGTTTTTTTTAATGATAGGTTTTTTTTTTTTTTTTTTTAAATTTTAAATTTTGTTTTTTTTTGGTTAATTTTAAAATTTGTATTTTTTTCTTATTATTATTATTATTTTTAATTTAAATTTCTAAATTTAATTAATTTATTAATTTATTAATTATTTATTTTTTTAGTTTTTGTATTTAAATTTAAATTTTGTAATTTTAATTATTTTTAAATTTTCTATTTTATTTTATTTTATTTTTAATTATATGGTTTTTTTTAATAACTTAAAAAAAAATGTTTTTGATGTTTTTTTTTTAATTTTTTTGGTTCAATTTTTGTTTTTTTCTTTAAATTATGTGTTTTTTTTCAAATTTTCTCATTTCTTTTTATATAATTTTCGAGTTTTTTTGTTTTATCTATTTATTTTTGTTTAAATTTTTTATTTTTACAAGTTAATTTTTTATTTTTTTTACATTTTTATTGTTTTTATATATATATTTTTTTATCTAAGTTTTGTGTTTATTACCAACATGAAAATCACCACTCTAAAAAAAAAGGTTGATGCTGCATCAATACGTTTCAAAATTAGCATGAAAATCACCGCTCTAAAAAAAAAAAAGTTGATGCTGCATCAATACGTTTCAAAATTAGCATGAAAATCACTAACATTTTAAAACAAATATTCGTACTTCATAAATAAAAATATTAGAGTGTCAAAAATGTGCTAAAAAAAAAAGAGGTGATTCTGCATCACCACTTTTCAAAATGCGGAATTCTTTTGTATACGAAAAAAAAAAGGTACCAGTGAAGTTACCTATTTCATCGGTAACATTGTTGAAAGACATTATCACTCAGAAAAACCTTATCTTTGAATAACCTATAGTTGCTCATGGACAATATTAAATATACATTAATGTCGATAATTATTAACGTTCATAAAATTGACCATTTGTAATGTTCATTGTGTGATTATATTTCTCAAAGTATAAGGGACTTGATGGTCAATTACCTCAAAATTTTTGACAAACATGCATTCGACAAGCCAAACTTTGCTTTCAAGTTGTACAGTAAAATCGTTGTCCCCAACTGGGTAGACTTTGACTAACCGCCAAGTCCAAAGAGAGGGGTGGTGGAAACAAATTTAAGGCATTCGAAAAAGGTATCAGTGATATGAGCATCATCCCCTAGCTGATCATTATTCTGGAATGCATCTAACAAAATTGTCTCCATGGAAATCATATCCCTTAAGTAATCATCCATACAAACCTTTATTTGATTGCCTCCATTTACAGTTTGAGAAGAACTACTATTGTTGTAGTCATTCCTATTTGGTGAATCTGGACGCAGTGGGAATAAAATAGGTGGTTGATTCAACCATTCTTGGTATCGTTCCTCTCCGAGTTTTTCTCTTAATTCAACCTTCTGTCGATTTGACATTGTCGTGGGTTGCAATGGAAGATGGTAGGTAGGTTTCTCATCATCACTAGAATCATAATAATTTCAAAAAATATATTTGAACATGATTAGTACAAAATTGATGATATCAATTAGTAAGCACGTCGACAATGCATGATTAATTGGTTTAGCGTTGAAATAATTACATTAATATACCAAACAATTATTATTACCATCATTTTCCGAGGATTATGGCTAGAAGATGCAATGTTACAATTGGCGAGGTGAAGTGGTTGTCCATTCTCATCTACCAAATGCGCTTTTTGGTATGTTGTTCCTGATAAGAGCTTCTGATATTTTGAAGCTATTTGAATATTTTGTGCATCTGAACTCGATTCTGAATTTGCATGAACCTGCAAATTTGTACACATTAATTTTATTCAATTGATTGGCATGGATAAAATAAATAAATTCAATTAGATAATAAAAATATAAATACAATCTGAAGTAAATATTACGCCTGGAGATGGATAGGGAGAACTCCGCAATGGACTTTGAGAAATATTATGGAACGAGATGTATTTTGAAGAATTGTCCATTTGATATAATTATGAGATTTTCTCCCTGCATTTGAGAAAAATAAAAAATAAATTTTGATGTATAATATACCTAAAAGTAATTTTGGTGCCTTAAGAATGGACTTATTGTTATCGGCGCTAATGTATTGTTAACTACACCAGTTTGTTTTAATTATTGTGCACCGGTGCGGTTTTATTAACTAATGCAATGGTGTTGTAAGTTAACAAACGCACCAAAAATCTGGAAATAAAAAAAGTGCAACTTTATTTTTTTGAAATGAAAAAAAAGTGGTAAATTGAAAACTGGGTGGAAAATTATTTTCGGAAATCTAATTTCATAAAAAAAGTAATTTAAATAGTAAAAGCTATCCATTATTTCATTATTTTTGCAAAAAAATTCAGGGAGGTATTTTCATGAGAGACATACCTGGAGAAAGAGAGCACGAGAGCACTGTGGAGCAGCAAA
The DNA here is from genome assembly GCA_034641835.2 of Pinus albicaulis. Classification (NCBI taxonomy): domain Eukaryota; kingdom Viridiplantae; phylum Streptophyta; class Pinopsida; order Pinales; family Pinaceae; genus Pinus; species Pinus albicaulis. The sequence goes on from CM076583.1 coordinate 926,512,962, forward strand.
ATACTTTCGAACAACAACACTATTCAGAGAATCAAAATTTGAAACATCTGGTGATTCTCACAAAAGCCCTGTAGTGTGCCTGTAGTATAGTAAAATTGTTAAATTTTGCTATAATAATTGTTTTTTTTACAGTTTCTGTTGGATTTAATACATGCATAGTAAAAATTTTAAATTTTATTGTGCATTTAAAAAAAAAACAAAAAAATCAATTCTTACGTTAAACTCTTTCTTTTTCTTGTTTATGTGACTTCACAATTAGAGTTTTTCATTTTAGCTTTATAGGGTTTGTATTACTAGATATACAGGCGTATGACATCTAACCCATGGAACCACTTGCAGATTCGAATCTCAATCCATGTCGGCCCTTGGACAATTTAAAAAAAATAGGTTTATTTTAATTGGTATGCCCTTTTTAAAATAGCACACTGGTGCGCTATTGTAGTATAGTGCACTGCCCTCGTACTAACAAAAAACAATATTAGATAAAAATAGTATTTTATTAATTTATGTTTGTGTTAATCGGTGCACTTGTTTACATACAACGCACCGGGTCTCCTTGTTGACAAAGTGATCCAAGTGGATCGAACATGTCCAAGTACAAGTGGCTTAAGTACAAAGGCTCAAAAATCAAAGTGTCTCGAATGTGGAAAACTTAATTTTAAGTTTAATATATCGTCTTTCTGATTCTAACGGCGCAGACGGCACTCAATTCTGAGTCTGTATCGAGGAGTTAGGAGTAGTCAAAGTTTGAGGGTTGACTTGGTGACTTGGCAGGCTTAAGGAGGTAACAAATTTGTTGAAACCCGGCCACCGGATTCCAGGTGAATTTTGGGTCCCTTAATTTGACTCCTTCGATCAAATTTCTGAAGATTTAAAAAGGTGCAGTTTGGTTATAAAAATAAAAAATAAAAATTATAATTTTGGAGGGCGGGCCATGACCCTTGTCCCCCCCATCCAACCTCATAACCAAAAATTAAATGAATATAAGGTTCGGCGGCCATGACCTCGTCGGACCCGCGGCCATGTCCACACTTTACGACAACATTCAATTTAATGAGGGTGTGGCCAACAGTCGTGACCCCGCGGCCCTAACCCACCACCATAGTTATCATATGGTGTCAGCGGAATATGTGGGGTGGGCCACCCAATGCGGGCCCGACCCCCCACCAACCTACTCTTGCATTAATACATGCACAACAACGGGTTTTAGAAATAAATTTCATGATTTTTTTAACGAGTTCTGCCTAACTACGGATGGGGCGAGGTTTGACCACCCACCTCGCTCCCTCACATTTAGGATATGAACCATCTCACCAATGACGGACTTGGTAAAGTTCACCCACCTTCACTTATATAAACCAGTCATTTCATAAGTGCGCCCAAGCAGCCAGGAGCAAGCACGAAAATCGAGACAGGTGGAACCATGAGCATTGTGCAGGAGGGGGGCGAAACCATGATCTGAGTCATTTTCCAGAGGGTCCATATTTTCATTTTGTCAGATTCAGGCAAATTTTATATGGATTCTTCACCTCTCGACACCACGAATCAAACGGTGTTGCCCATTTCTTCATCAGAGGTCTTCAATTTTCGGGCACTTTCAGCGATGGAGGTATAAGGGTGTAATTTTGCATTTTAATACTTGTACTTTCATTTTTTGTCACTTAATGAAAGAGGGCCTCCCCAATATTTGAGCAGGGCCCAGAGACGTAGTCCCTCCTAGATGAACTCCGATATCAATTATGTGTCTTCTTGCATGATGTTAATTGCTCCTCTCTTCTTATGTTTATGCCTTTAAAGTTTCTAGTTTAAGCTGCAATTTTCACATGTAATTCTAAAACACATCTCAAGAAAAATATTTTGGATCACAAATAACATCGTACGGTGTTGCTACTATATTGGTGGTATGTTGATAAGAACCTACCACGCCACATTTGGTGCGTACTTTGGGAAAGACGCACAGTTTTCTTGATTTTTTTTTTTTTTACTTGAAAAGTATGTGATTTATTTATAAAAATATATTAATGAATGGTATGGTACAAGTTTCATATTGATAAAGAAATGGCTGACAAGAGTGCAAGTAATAAAAATAGTGTTAGCACATTGAGAAAAGAAAAAAAGGTAAGTTCTTTGTAAATTCTTTACAGAAATTATTATTTTTGAACTATATGTAAGTTTAACTATATGTATTGTTTAATGTGTATCGTGCAGAGCTACAAAATGACGAAGTTCAATAAGAATATTTTTTATCTAAAACCAGAAGAGCGTAAAAGCTTCATGGAAAATTTTCAAAAGGATGAATGAGGTGAATGAAAAAATACTATTGATTCAATATGAGTTTCTTTTTTGAATTTTCATTAATAATATTCTAAATCATTGATATGTACCAGCAGTAAATGAGGTCCTAAAATGAAGCTCCTTCTAGAAGATATGATTATTACACCTTGAAGATCAATAAGGAGTGAAGGATGAAGAACTTGTCAAAACAATATTATCTCGTGTAAAATCAGGAGAATTATCAGTGGAGGAAATGTCTGAGGAATTTCTAAAGTAAGTTTGTTATTTTTACTTATTTATGGATTATAAGTTTTTTTTAAATATAATATATTGTTGTTGGTAGCATTTGTTATACATATCACTATATTAACATTGTTTACTTTATTTATTCAGTCACAAGATTTATATGAGAATACAAGAACAAATGGTTAAATTGTTGAATGAAGATAGTTGGGATGATGTTGTATGCAACTACCTAGATTCAAGTTCTACGTCAGTGCTAAAATATTTTTATCGTGTAATTAAAAAGGTATGTTGATTTATATATTCATTTTTATTTTTATTTTATAACTTATACATATATTTGTTTATTTCATTAAATATAAAGAAGGATGCAAATGGAGCACTACATAGTTTTAGAAGCTTTATTGAAAAAATAAAATGGAAAAGATGAGAAAACAACATCTTAGTGATGTTGAACTTGATCCCAGTCTTAATCATTTCATTTGGAATGGATTCCACACTATCCAATATCAAATAATATCGTGTGGTTGTGAAGACATTTCAAAACTCATATCTAAAAGGGATTATTCCCTAGTTATTGCAAATATTCCTTATGGTTTCAATATCTCAAACATTGCATATGATATTGAACCTTATACTTATCACGATTTTAGTAAAGTGGTCGCGGGATTTCTAGAAGTCACAACATCATCATTTTGGATATTTGTGGCATTTCATTCAAACACACAACTGGGGTTGTTATTATCAAACCTCAAGGGAAAAGCAAAGTCAAAGATGCAACTTACATGGTAAGACGTTGAAATTGTATGTTTAATTAATGTTAAAAATATCTTTTATGTACAAGTTAATTGAAATTTTACTATTTCATGTTACATGCAAAAGTCAAATCTTATTGGTTGTGGAAATCAACCAATTATAATTGACATCGAGTTCATTCATGTTGAAAGTTGGACAAAATATGATAGCTATAAGCATATTATTTTCAATCAAGTAGATGGAAAGAGTCATAGACAAGTACTAGTATATGATGTTGTAAAAAAACTAACATATGGAGATAAAGAAGCAAAAGGAGATATAGTTAACATATATCAAAAACCACAGTCATTGATTAACTATCTTTTAGATTTATGTTAAAATGAAGGAGATTGGGTTTTGGATTTATTTTCAGGCTCAGGTAAGTTTTATTATATAAAAAACAATTTCAATATTTTCTTTTTTAATTTTTATGTGTTTATACTAATTTGCTAAATTATTTCATTTATACTTGATGATTAGGTACATCACTAGCATGTTGCTTACAAAAATGAAGAAATTCCATTTCCATTGAGAAAGACCTAGTACAATGCAAATTTATTCACCAAAGAATTAATGCTCTTCAATTTCTTCCAACTGCAATGCAAGAAGTTGGTTTGAGGAAAGGGTATTTTAATGAATCCCGTGTGGCAAAAAAACAAAGGAACCTCAATCACCATTAGATGGAATGATTGGAAAGACATACTTTGGGACATTCGTAGACATCAAAGATCCATCAGAAGAGGAAAATGATCAAACTGAATCCAATAATGAAAATACTGTGGAAAAAGACAATAATGAAACTCTTGAAGATGAAGAGTTTGGGTTATGTGATATTATAAATTAAATTTCAGTTAAGCTTTCAAATCAAGCTCATTTTTCGTAACTATTAATAAGTTATACTTGTAATGTTTTGACTTTGACATTTTATGAGAATAATAAGTATTTAGTTGTTGTTATTATATGTTTAGTATTTGTATAATGTGATTTTCACTTCATTTTTTATGTGAATCATTTAATTTTTGAAAAAATTGTTATTATTATTAATTTTTGACATAAAATTCATAAAAAATACTAATTTTTATACTTTTTTTGTTAATTTTTTCCTATAAAAATGGTTTATTTGACATGTCACTTTTAGCAAAAAAATTCTCAAAATGTGTATTTTTTCAGTTATATCTATATTCAAAATGTGTATTTTTATGTAAATTGTTAAAAATTATTGCTTTTTTAGTGACAATTATTTCATGTGCAATGAAATATTATTTAAAAATATATAATTAGATAGAATATCGAAACTTTAAAATTTTGGTATTTTTTTTAACATTGCAAAAAATCAAAGATCTCACTACCAAAAAAAAAAATGAACATAAAAACAAAAAAAACAAAAACCTGAAAAACACTAAAAAAAATATGAAAGTGAAGAGGAAGAAGATGAGTATTTCAAAAATTGTTAAATTTAGAAAATAATTATTATCATTTAATACATTAGAAAATTTAAAGTAAAAAATAAGTCTTCTAAAAAAAAGAAATGATGTTGGCATCAACACTTTTCAAAATCAACATAAAAATCACTAACATTTTAAAAATAATGTTTATACTTGGTACATAAGAAAATTTTAATGTGTCAAAAATATGCTAAAAAAATTATTATTCTGAATCATCACTTTTCAAAATCAAACGATTTTTTGCAAACTAAAAAAGCGGGTAGTCATTTCCATTCCCGTTTTAAAGTTTACATTGTTTTTTGCCTTAAACCTTGTATGGTTCTAAATTAACTTAACATTAAAACACCATAATAAACTCCATTACACTACAAGTTCACAAGATTTTCATCTATCTATTCCCTTTGTTTCTAGAATATACACCACAAAATATGTTGGAGGAGTTATAATAGTTGCAATCCAACTTTTCTAGGAAGGTAGATTCTATTCACAATTCCTTAATATTTTTTTTTTTAATATATCCCATTAGTTACGATTTCAAAAACAATTTTCCATCGTCTTCACAAGGCTCTAGTCAGTTATTTTTCACATAGAACCTAGTTCCATGGCTTAGTTCACTTTATGAAACAACTTGTTCCACACAAGTGAAATTGAATCCATCCATGCATTTACCTACACAACGGGCTCCTAACCAAAGCTCTGATACCAAAATGATGGCATCAAAAACCATCACTCTCACATTTAAAACAAATTTCAAGCATAACTTCACCAAGTACTCACAAAACAAAGTTTTATTCAATATTGAAGTTGACGACTTTCCTTGCTTTCCCAACAAAAGAATTGCATCCTTATCTATTCTTGGAGAAGGAAGATGTGGAATTTTTAAGATATAATTCCTCTCATACATATTTGGAGTGAGTTGAGGGAAATCCTATCAAAATCAGGAACCTATCCTAAATATATACTAAACAAATAAAATTAATTTCAATTACGTCCCTTTTCTAGAATTTTGTATAGTCTATTATTTTCTAGATCCTTCTTAGACTTAGGAAAAATTAAATACATATATCTTTCATAAAATAAGATGTTCATACATTACTTTCTCACCTAATCATTAAAAAAAGCATTATCTCAAGGGGAGTAGTCTCTTGCTCCTACTTTATGAAAAAGGGGGAGAATTGAAAATAAAGAGAAGCATCAGTTTAGAGGGGAGCATCTCATTTCCATTGATGTGAAAGGGGGAGAAATTATAGACAAATGAAGAAGTTACAGTCAAAAGGAGAACCTGCGGATAGGGGAGTTCCTCAACATTTTACCAAATGTGTTTGTCTGTTTCTGTCAATGAAAAATGGGTAGATTATTGAATAATTTGTTGTCATTGATGTCAAAGCTAATGGGAGCCCAAGATGGGTACATGAAACATTTTAGATACATGTTAAATCTAGGCAAAGACCCTGTTTATAATATGGATAATGTTAGAAAACCTTTTATATATTGACCCAACCATAGCTATAAGTTGGCCCAACATTGAAGAAGCACATGAATTCATGAATAAACATGTATAAATAAAATGTTTGTAAATCACATTAAGGTATGGAATCAAATTGGTAATTTTAGGAAAACAAGGAGTGCAAGGAGCAAAGAAGAAAACTATATATAATCATAAAATGAAGGGAAAGAGTAAAGAGGAGATATGAGGTGTGAGGAACATAACAACAATGAGGGGTGAGGAGAAGGCTTAAGGGGGGAATATATAGTTAGTCAAAAATCTTGAGGAACCTAAAATTCTATTATAATGTGAAATAGATTGAAAAATTCTTTATTTCGGGTTGCCTCAGTCAGTTGACAGAAAGAACAATTCCTGACAGAGTATGGTCTTTCTATTGGGCCCTTGGCATATCAGATTTTTTATAAAAGGCCTCATTCTACGAAATCATCGATGTCCTAGTATATTGGCTCCTAATCATAGCCCCTAGCCACAAGGCACTTAAGATTTCGCACTTGAGGGCTTAGGCGCCCTTGGAATATTTCCATGTCAGGCCAGGAGGTAACTCCACCAAAAGACTAAATTGAATTGATTAAGGATGCATATGAATATATACATGGAGGTGAGACTCTTGGGATTAATTTCCCAGTGTCTCTTCAACTTACTTATTTTCTATTTACATTATTATACAATTTCGCCCAATCCCTTAGGATTAGGTGTCAACATTCCCCCCCTTAATCTGAAAGGATGTTGGTGGGTCCAAGCATCGTTCTAAAATTTTCAAACTTTTCTCTTCCAAGTGCTTTGGTGAAGATGTCTGCAATCTACTCATTTGTGGAAAAATGACGTAGATGGATTGTCTTGGCCTCAACATGATGTCGAATTAGATGGTATTTTGTATTAATGTGCTTTGTTCGATCATGGAACTTTGCGTTCTTGGCCAAATTTATTGCAGAAGTGTTATTGATCATGAGTGGAGTTGAATGCATTTGTTTCAACTGCAAATCTTCCAAGATTTTCCTGAGCCATACAATTTCATTTGTCGCTTCAGTTGCTGCCACATATTTTTCCTCAGTTGTGGAATTTGTTGGAACTGATTGTTTATGTGATCTCCAGGAAACAACTCCTGATCCAAGGCTCATAGTATAACCTGAAGTAAACAGGGTCAGATTCTTTGTCACCATCAAATTCTGAATCAGAGTATCCAATCAAGCTAAAGTCGTCCACCTGTCTATATTTGAGTCCAAATTCTTGTTTCACTTTCAAGTACTTTATAACTCTTTTTGTAGCAGACCAATGTCCCTCACAAGGTTTTTGCATAAATATGGAAAGGATTCCAACAACAAATGAGATGTCTGGTCTTGTAGTAGTTAGGTAGATGAGACTTGCTACAAGTTGTCTATACTTTGTTGCATCCTCAAATTCTTCCCTTCAATGGATGCGAGCTTCGATTTTTGTTCCATTGGAGTGGTCAAAGGATTACACTCAGCCATCCCAAACCTATTCAATAGATCTCCAATGTACTTCTTCTGAGAGAGGAATATAAACTTAGGACGTCGAGTCACTTCAATACCAAGATAGTATTGAACATAGCCTAAATCATTTATTTCAAAACATTTCCTCAATTCCTTCTTTATGGATTAAATATAACTCTCATTGTTCCTTGTTATCAAAATATCATATACATACAACACAAGATATACAATTTTTTTTCTAACTTTCTTGACAAACAAAGTTGCATCATCAAGATCATAATGTTTGAAGTTAAGTTTTAGAAGATGCTCAGTTAACTTCTTATACCAGGCTCGTGGTGTTTGCTTGAAGCCAGACAAGGATTTTACAAGCTTGTATACTTTGTGTTCTTGGCCCTTCACAACAAATCCTTCTAGTTGATACATAAACACATTCTCCTCTAGAAATCCATTCAGGAAAGCAATTTTTACATCTATCTGATGGAATTTAAAACCATTCTGAGTTGCTAAGGAAAAGAGTGTCTGGATGGCAGCTTATTTTGTTGTGGGGGAAAAAGTATCCTCATAATCGACCCCTTATTTTTATGCAAAACCTTTTGCCACAAGCTTGGCTTTGTGCTTGTCAAGTGAGCCATCAGATTTGTACTTGTTCTTGTAGACCCACTTGCGTCCAATTGGTTTGGTTCCCAATGGAGGATTAACCATCTTCCAAGTGCCATTCTTTATCAAGGCATCATATTCCTTTTGCATCACATCATTTCATTCATTATGAGAAGCATCTTATTTGAAGGAAGTTGGTTCAAGATTTGTAGACAAATTCAATTGACAATTATAAGAAACATCCATATCAATAGCTGAATCAGAATAATCTAAATCACCTCCATTTTTCCTTGTGGAACTTCTTGTTCCTATCTTTCCAACCTCATCGAGACCAACATTTTCAAGTGTCTTTGTTAGCCATTTTGGAGGACCTTTCTGAGATGCCTAGGCTGCTCATTTGACTGAGTTGGGATTGAATCAAGATTCAATCTCCCAATTATGTCAATCACGTCACTCAAAGTGTCATCTGTGGTTGGTTCTTCATGTGGGGGAGAGAGTGCTTCGAAAGGCGATTCCACAGATAGATTCAGTATAGGAATCCCCCCTTCAATATGTGGAATCTGATTATCAAATTCTTGAAATGAATTTTCATGTGTGAATATATCCAAGCGATCAAGCTGCCACTCAACAACATTGTCATTCTTAGAAGATTCAAGGAATATGACATCTCTAGAGACTACAAACTTCGTATTGACTTCATCATAGAGATGATATTCTTTGGAGGTATTGGAATACCTCAAGAATATACAATTTCAATTTTTGGCACCAAGTTTATTTCTGTGTTCCTTAGGTATCAAAGCATAACAGGTGGAACCAAAGACCCTGAGATGCTTTATCGAAGGAATGTGGCCATGCCATATTTCATAAGGATTCTTATTTCTAATTGCATTAGAAGGACACCTATTCTTTATGCACATAGCACATAGAGCTACATCAACCCAAAACATGAATTTTACATTCATGAAAAACATCATGGAATGAACCATATTTAAAATTTTCATGATCATTCTTTCAGCTACACCATTCTATTGGGAATTATAAGGTACATTTGTTTGATGTTTGATCCCATGTTAGCGAAGATAGTTTTCAAATTCATTTGAAGTGTATTATTTTCCATTATCAGTACGTAGAGAGCCAATATGATTTCGTGCATTATTTTCAATCCATGCATGAAATTTCTTGAATGTTTGAAAAACATCAGATTTGTTCTTCAATAAGTAAACCCAACACATTCTGGTGTAGTCATCAATAAATGTCATAATGTATTTTTTCCTTTTGCAAAAGGAACATGGATGGGGCCACATAAATCTAAATGAATAAGCCTAAGGTTTCTATGTGCTCTGGAATGTGAATCATGAAAGGATTTTTTGCTATGCTTTCCTAGAATACAAGCATCACATTGCTTAAGTTTCCTAGGAATTGTAGGCAAACCGGTAACCTCAACATTTCCATCAAACATGTGAATGGAGTGTCCTTGCTGGAAGATATGGACCAAGGACAATAGGTTTCTCCTCAACTTTGGGTGGTATATAACCTCATGTAGAAGGTCTGGAAGACCTAGAAAGTTAAGCTTGATTGTGCCAAGCCCCGATGGCTTGAGTTTAGATTTGTCTGCAAAGTATACTGCTCCATCAACCTTGTCAGTAAATTTTTCAAAAACAACTTTTCTGAAAGTCATGTGACATGTTTCTCTTGAATCTATCAACCAATCATTTTTCCAAGAAGTAAGTGAAGCATTAAACAAGTCTTCAATTACTCCAATATTACAATGTGCTACAACATAATGAGCAGATTCAGGTGCTTTACCTTTGTCTTTGACATGAGTTTTACCTTTGGCTTCATTTCTTTCCTGCTCAATTATGTCCCAAGGCAACGTACATGTGGATGCATCATGCCAATCTCTATTGTAGTGTATGCAATGAAGATTATATTTTTCACTTTGAGCTTGTCTCCCCCCTGCCTCTCAAATTTCTTCTTCCTCATCCTCTTCGGCCACCTCTCCCTCTGGAAGAATCTTGAACATGATTCTTCTCTCTATGTGCAAAACATACAGCTTCTTCATAATATTGAAGGGTTGTCTTCTTTCCAAAATCCTTCTCTCTTTCTGCATCTTTTTCTCAAGGGAGTCAAAGGTAATCTCCTTGAAGTTTCCACTTGCTTGCAATGACTCGAGATAGGGTAAGTGAGATACAATTCCTTGACATAAACTATGAGAGATATGTCAATTTCAACACCAGTGTCTTTAATGTCATGCATGATAGATCTTACATCTGATGCTAAAGCAAGAGGGTCATCATTTTTCAATTCAAGGCTGAATATTTTAATCATTAACTGAACAATTTTAAGTTCTGAAAGTGAGTCAGAGAGTTCTTTCAATTTCGTCAAAGCTTCATAGGCATTTGAAAATGGTGTAATATGGCAACTCACCTATTCATTTATAGATATTGCAATCAAGGCATAGGCCTTGCTGTTTTTGTTGTCCCAAATGGAGATCTCCTTTCTATTGTAGGGTTTGCAGGTGGATTTTATTCATCTCCTTCACAAATTCCTTTCCACAACTCATTAAAAATGAGTGTGTGTTTAATCTTCCTTGACCATTCAAGATAGTTATCCTTGCCAGAGAGAACAACGTCCAAAATAGATATTATTTAATGCATCATAAAAACACACTTTGCTATCACTGTAAAAAATAAAAATCAATTCTAGTGCCAAAAAAAATCCTGCACCTTTTTTTTTTTTTTGCAAAGGTATCAATTGGGGGAGTTATTATTTGGGGGAGATATTGCTTGGGGGGGGGGAGTCAGACTGAGGGAGGTATGAATTGGGGGGGAGGAGGGGTGGGGTGGAGGAGTGTTGAGCTTGGGGATGATGGATTGGTCGGGTAGCGGGAGGTGGCAGCCATAGGCCCGAGCGGGAGTGGAAGGGTCGAGCCATGGGAGGGCCGAGGGCCGACTATGGCGGAGAGTGCAAAAGGAAGGCCCGACGAGCAGAGAGCCACAGAGGTTGGGGAAGGGTCGAACCACAGGAGGGTCGAGGGCCAACTGTGAGGAGATGGCAAAGGGCCGACACAACGTATGGAGGCCATGCAGCGTATGAGCACACACAACGTTTGAAACCTCATATAAAACCTCAACGTTTCAATGGCAACCCTGTGGACATTGTGTGTAATGAGACTGTGTGATTGGAGTGTCATGTTGCACATAGAGACCGAAGGGAGTTAGCCGAATCATTGAGGAGGTGAGGGAGCAGATGAGGAGCATGCAGGTCGAAAGTGAGGAAGTTGATGGCGTAGGGAGCATTGTGTAATGGCACAATTTTTTTCTTTAATGCAGATGTTAAATTGTATAGTGAGAGGAATGTGCAATGGGCAAGGGAAAATTTTTCTAGGAGCAGGCGGAGAGGCAGAGAGACAGGTCTGTCAGTAGCAGGAGGGAGTTACAAGGGAAAGAATGTCGGGAATAGAGCTGGCTATGATACCATGTCAGGCCAGGAGGTAACTCCACAGGATGCATATGAATATATACATGGAGGTGAGTCTCTTGGGATTCATTTCCCAGTGTCCCTTAAACTTCCTTATTTTCTATTTAAATTATTATACAAGTTCGCCCAATCCCTTAGGATTAAGTGTCAATAGCCATATCAATGTTTTATCAAAAAACATGGATATGTGGATTGTCGATATTCGGGTATATAGAAGCCCTTGGTCACGAAGGAGATAAGGTGTATCCCTTAAGGGATCAGCACCCTTGACATATCAACGTATTGACACATTGCATAGATTCACAGACTTGTCGATATCTCGATACCCGATAAGCCTTGGGTCATATCACTTGATTGTGGGTGCTTAGGTTCAACACCCAAGTTCTTAAAGCCTCTTAGTATATCGACGTATTGGCTATCAGGAGATTTGATAAGCCACACACATTCATATCTATTAATATTCTAATATCCCAGTACTCGAACTATGTTAACTGACAGAAAGGTTGTCGACAACTAATTGGATTATTTCTTGTAATCCATACCCCAAATGTTCATGTTTTGCAAGTGTTTCTAGTGTTAAATATTTTCATTTTTTTCATATTTTGATGTAGTTGTCCAAATTTTAGGTTCAACCATTTAAAATCTAGTAACAACATTTGATGATAAATTTGGCGACAATTGAAGTTTGTCTAATGGTAGCCCAACGTATTAACACTATTTGTTATATCAGCTCTTCAAGAGTTCCCGATATCCTGATATATTGATATCCATTAGCTGATAGGTCTGAGTAACAAAATTTTCCCTAGTATCTAAAGAAAAGGTTCCCATTAAAAGGATTAAAAAATGTCAAATTTGCAAGTGTTTTTAAGGTTAACAAATTTCGAGGCTTCCACTGATTTACAGATATAATAACACTTGTAGATGTTATATGGGCATACGTTGTAGTGCTAAGGCATATAACCACTAATACATGGAAATTTGGATTGAAGGGAGCTCTAAAATTTTGAATAATAGTAAGCACTTACACCATGCTTGGTTGTATGTGGTGCTAATATATTCAAGCACTAAGTTTTGAAAGGTTGGATTGAAGGGAGTCCTCACATAACAAAGCATCATAAAGGTGTATTTGGTATCACTGGGGCTATTGTATTAATACATGTGGCATGAAGTACTTAGCCTTGTAAATGCCAGATCTCGAAAGGTGGGATGAAGGAAGCATATGGTTGTATAAAGGTTTATGAATTGGTAAAACTGGTAAAGTGCAGTTTTAAATGTCGTTTGAAAGAAGCACCTAGTTCATGTGACAAAGCAATACAGACTGATTACAGATTTGACAATTGAAGTACAAAGCAGTTTACAAAATAGAAAAACAAAGGGGATTGGTATCTTTTGTAGGTTGGTGCCTACAAAGCAACAAAGGGGATTGGTGTCTTGTGCAAATTGGTACCTCGAAATTAAAAGGGATTGGTGTATCATGCGGGTTGGTGCTTGCGAATTAGAGGGGAATGGTATCTCATATAGGTTGATGCCTATAAAGAACTATCATTTAAAGAAGTTATGCATTTTTCTCCTGAAAATGTTTCCATATATATTGTGTTTCATGTTCTACTTATGAAGTTATTTTTTTAAAGTGCCTGCATGTTTAAGTGAAAAAAGTATTATACTAATTCACCACTACCTTCTTAGTATAAGTGTGAATCCAACAAAAACTATGTTGAAGATCAATAAGAAACTTGCAAAAACTTATTACCAAGATCCTCAAATAAAGGTTATGGCCTTTCTTGGGATTCTGGTAGGAAAAGGTTAGTCATTGATCTTTGTGGCTATTGTCATTGCCTTGTCCAATGCTTATAGAGCTTCCTTCCCTTTTCCATTTTCATGTGAATGATGGTTATTTGATGGTCGCAATTTATTCTTTTTTAAATCAAGAAAAATGGACATTACCCTTTTTTTTTGTATAGCTATATCTATAATCACATTTGTTTGATATGTATTTGGTTAGTTTATAATAGTAACTGATTTTTTAATTAAATTTTTGTTTTAATTAATTATTATTTTATCTTAGGTAAATATCACATAGAAAAAGTGAATCCATGAAATAAGATTACCATACAACCTCAAACATTGAAATGAAATTTTCATTCATTCACAAGCATGCGTGAGATGGATGAAATCGAAGCATGTCTTGGTTTTGTTAGTACTAGACATAAAATTGAATGATCCTAATACAAACAACATGGATGCTCATTGTAAAAATATGGTGTTGCCTTTGCCTTGCATTTGGAAAGTAACAAAAATTTTACATCTTGAAATTTCAATCATAAAGATGAAAGAGGTTGTGATGCAAATTGCGAAGCCAATAGTTTAGTAATATTTAACAAAAAAATTGGATCTATGTGAAAGGTGAGATATATTATTTAGAGATAAATTATTTGCAGCTATCAAGCACTATTTCTCTTGCATCAACAATACATGTTTTCATGGTTTAATACATTTGATTAAGGTCAAAACATTTGGGCATACCCTTGCTATCTAGGATGGGCAGATGATATTCTTATGAAATTCATGACATTTGAGGCTAGGATAAGGTTGTCATTTAATGTGAAACAAGTCTCTTCTTTATATTATAAGTTTTAAATAATGCCAGGAAAATCAAGAGTAAGATAAGGTTATCATTTAATGTAACATACCTGGTTTTTCTTTTTATTGCAAGTTCAAAAAGATGCTTAAGAAAATTGAAGACAACACATTTAGTCTAATACAATCATTTAGATAAAACTGAATAATTAGAGATCATTTCCTTATATTATCCAAACATTCACACCTCAAATTCTAGATTTATGTTCCTTTGTTTCCTAAATTTCTTTTTTAAAGGGGGCTTCACACCTCAAATTCTAGGGTTTTGGTTCCTTGTTTATTATTTTTCTTTTTTAAAGGGGACAAAGGAAGGAACCATAATGCATTCACAAATTTCACGTGGAAAAAAATTGTTATCGACTTCTATCATCTACAAAAACTGCTTTTTTTTTCATTGAATTTTTTCAAGCTCTTCAAACAGTATCATTCCAATGTTCTTAGGTTTTATTTATTTATCTATTTCAACCACTTCATGACAACAATATATTCACTATCACACATGACTGGTGCAATTTCAACAGCTATATCGGGAGCAAAGTAACATAAGTCCAAAAGAAGATAAAATCTAAACAGACAATGAGAAGGCTAATCAATGTATTTTCAATGTATTTTGAATGTGTCCAACAACTCCGAAATCATGATTTTACAATTGAGAAAAAAGAATAATATTTTGTATCTCTCTAACTATAAACCCTGCTTAATAAGTAAGATTGCCACATCATGAATCCATAAGCATTTTCTTTTTAAGAAAAAAGTCAGTTCATTAAAATAATTAATTTTCTAATAGAGAGATTTCATAATGGCATTTTCATTTTAATTTACTGCAATGTGAAATATCTTTCACTGGTAAATAAATAAATATATATATATATATATATATATATATATATATATATATATAAAGAAGGGCATAAGAAATTATTTTTCATTTGAAAATAGTTATCGTTTCCAGTTCACTGCAATGTGAAATATTCACTATCAAATAAAAAAATTCACATGACATCCACTTACAAAATTAAGTTAATTTAGTCCTCTTGGATGTCTTCATATTTTTAATTTACTGCAATGTGAAAGATTCACTGGTATATATATAAAGAGGGGCATAGTAAATTAATTTGTTTATTTTTCATTTGAAAATAGTTATCATTTCCAGTTCACTGCAATGTGAAATATTCACTATCAAATAAAAAAGTTCACATGACATCCACACTTACAAAATTAAGTTAATTTAGTCTCTTTGATGTCTTCATATTTTCTCTGATAATATTTCCTTTAGATCACGATATGTACTGAGTACAACACTTTTTTATTGCCATCATCATTTTACGAAAGAATAGATCCCATTTCCTAAGAAAATTTCTATGCATGTAAACCGTGTATTTTTTAAAGCTAAAAGTTCCTCTGTAATGAATGTAATGAGTCTCCCTTTATCAGCTTGTTCTGTGATTTTGTTTCTCATTCTGTTTACAATTTTAAAATTGTCGTCCTCTTTACTGAGGAGCTGCCCGTGTTTAGTTACAAATTGCCATATTCAGTTCTTCGTCCCTTTAAGACTTAACAAATAATAAGTTTGGCAGAAATATGTCTGAGTCAGTGAATGCTAAATGATATACTTAACCAGGATTTTCTTTCAAAATTGGACAAGATTTCGTTATACTACTTATAGAAAGATCTTATTGGCAGGAATCGAACCAAATAGGGCAATAAAACCCAGAAAATCAATCAACATCTTGAGAACAAAAAATTACAAAGCCAATTCACCTCTTCAGAACACAATTTAATCTGCAACACTCTGGTCAGTGCAACACGTTTTTATGAGAGTTTAAAAATGTTATGAAACATAAATGCTTGCCATTCAATATTCTAGCAGAAAATCCATTTATTACTGGACGATGCAGTTGATATGAAAAGATTTGTATTCTTTCCTCTAGTTTTAGATAAATTCATATATACAAGTTCACTGTTTTATAATAACAAAGAGAATCAGCAACAAAGGGTTTGGAAGAAAGATATGGGCACTGAATAAACTCTCCAAATGAAGTTCCAGTGTAAACCTCTGTCCTCATGGGTAAAGGACAAGGTAAGACTTTTGAGCCGTTTTATGAACAAATTGGGTAGCATATAATGCATCTCACATGCACCTCGCATATTGCGTGTCTTCAAGCACATTGAACAAAATCGACAAGGATTACTAAGAAATCACAAGATTATTATCTCAACTGAATTTTCTAATCAAAAATCTACACGACGTCCAAAAAGACAAATTGATGTATTTACACTACAGTTGGCTGGGTTTGGCTGATCTCCTTTCAGAGTCTTGGCGGGTTGATCTTTCTGGGACAAAGGAAATGGAAGTGAGAGCGAAAGAGATGAACCACATTCAATTCCTTCTATTAAGCTGTTTTTTATAGGACTATTTGGCAGCAAGCTTGTGGACGAAGGTAAAATTACTGGAGTAGGGGAACTCTTCTTTCCTCCTAAAGACAGCTCAAGAATAGGTATATTCAGATCTAGTTGCTCCTGAATATTTTCTTCAGTGAAGGCAACAAATTGACCACTTGAAGAGGGCCCAGAAGAGTTCTGTTTAGAACCAAGTCCAGCTGTCCACTCCTCAGATGGTTTTGATCTGTCGTTTACCCTGGTATCCTCAGGACCTGAAAAAGACATCATCTCTGTCACTTTCGAATCTTCAGCAACAGATGGATGGTAATCTGGATATACTTGCTGAATATGATGTTGAACAGGGGTTCCACTGAAGTCCAATGCAGATTCATAATCAGGAACCCGATTCAAATCAGCAATTTGGTAAGTACGAACATCCGTCATTTTTGGCTCTGCAGATACACTGCCACTTTCACCTCGTTCTTCTATACTTTGTCTGCCTTGTATCTCACCTTCATTCTTCTTCAATTTCCTCTGCTCTTCTTTTTGATCTACAGGAATATCATTTGATGACTTTTCTATTGGAGAACCAACAAATTCTTGAATTTTCCCATGAACTTTCTTTCCTGATGAGGATTGTAGATGATTAATGAGGTCCAAATCAGGACACTCAATTTTAATATTTTGCTGATCATAACTATGTATCTGCACTTCTGGAGAGTGTGATTGTGTTCCATCTCCAGGTGGGGAACAAGCATGTGAAGTTTGAGAATGATACCTTTCAGGCTTGCCATCCCTACAGCGCTTTGATTTATGGTTGATGTAATCTTCCTGTTTGCTTGATGAAAGACTCCGTTCTTTCTCTCCTTCAACTACAATAGCCCAGTTATTCTCACTGTCTCTTTCAAGCAATCTGCTTTCTTGATCCATATCACCATTGTTAGGTCTCAACCTATCAAATTCCATCTTTTTTGTTCTCTCCATTTCACTAATATTTTTAGAATCTCGTACTTTTCTTTTTCCCATACTAATCTCTGACCGTTGACCTGGTGAATCACAGAGAGCAATCCTGGATGTAACACATGAATAAGTTAACTTTTCTGTGGAGCTCAAAGAGATATCTGATGGACCGGGAGTGTATCCTGAGTTAAAGTTGATCTTCTCTGTTTTACAAGTTTTATGTGAACTTGAAACCTCTTCATTTGTTCCTGAATCGACTGTCTTTCCACTTCCGTCTTCTTGGATGCTCTTACTCTGCACAATTATTTTCATTGGTAAGGATACCCATCAAAAGCTTCAAATACACAGTTACAAAATCAAATATATATCCAATTATTGAAAACTCAATCAAATAAGACAACTAATATTTTGTCATCAAAGCAATCAGAGAAACGCCTAAATTTTTATAGCAGCACCAATTGCACTTATAGATATTTATCATTTGCACAATGTGCCACATCTCTCCTCCGTCAGACAGTGGGCAGGATTAAACCAAACCAAAGTACCTGACAACACTTACGTTAACGGTTATACTAAGTATACTGGCACTTACAGTAAAATAAGTTGGTCTAAATTTATTGGCTTCATTATCAATCACATCGGAATAACTCTACAGGCAACCACAAAGGAGTTTTCATTTAAAAGTTAAAACTCCTCACTTCGTCCTTCAGATAATATATAGAGTATATGGACCTCCCATAGTTTAGTTTTTCAAATGGTAAGAGTGAAAGACATCTTTAATCCAGTCGAAAACAGTTTACAAGTAGAAAGGAAAGAAATTTAATGGACATCTAGAAAAGATTATGCAGAACAGCAGAAAAATAATCATGATTACATGGATAGTATGATACCTAAATGACCATCTGAAAGCATTGAATTGCTTACATAAAAGAGTAGTTACACCAATGAAATTCTCCGTGGACCAGAAATTAGCCTTTAAAAAGAAAGTAAAAAAAAGCACAACTAAAGCACTTTAAGGCATTTAACTTTTACAACTTAGAGCTAGCTGCGTAATACTGAATTGCTGCCCTGTTTGGAACGCAATGATTAAAATGTGGCTGGAGGAATACACATACACCCAATAAGTAGAACATCGGATACAGAAAATAAAAAAGATCCGAAGGAATATCCTAGTCCCAAAATGATTCATAAGAAACATGCATTAATGTAAAACATTTTAAGGCATTCGTATGGGGATATCTTGAAAGAGATATGGGGGAGCAGTCGAGACTACACAGGGAGTGAGGACTTCACAATTATGAAATATAAAGTTATAAACTTTAAAGAAGTTCAATTCCTACAGGGTTAGGCTCCTGTGGAGCACTCCTCTCACTGTGTGGCTAATTGTTGGTGATTTAGCCTATGTGCAAGCTTGGTATGAAACTTTTGATCCAGAATGTGCCTCACATCACAAATATCCTCTTTGGGTAGAGTTCCCCAAGCACTTACAAGTGTGAAATGACAAGATTCTGCAGTGTTTTGGTTCACTATTGGTGGGGATTAAGCAGGGTACTTTCTACTGCTCTTCAATGGTTCTACACACATTCAGAGGGTTTTGTATCTTAATCTCCCTCAATGTTGCTTTGCTTGCTTCTTGTCTGCTCCTTTAATTAAAGATTGTCCATTGCATAAACAAGAGTACTCTTTTCTTTCTCCAAAATAGTAAAAACCCATCTACTAAAGCACCAAAGCCTTCTAAAGCTCCTCCATAGCATTCCAAAAATACTCAGGGTTGGCAGGTGAAAACCAGAAAAGGGGTAAACAAGTGACATAATAGCACCAAGAAAGAGTAATCAGCACATAATAGCCCGAAGGGGGCAAATGAGCACCAAGAAAGAGTGACAGAGCAGTGTGCCTCAACAACTCCTGATGACTGTACATTGCAGTGTTGGGGAAACTGAATGGTCTTTACTAGTAGGGATCTCAAACCTGTCAACAAGTCTTCAATTGATGCTACCAACCATTATTAAACTATCTTCCTCCCTTTAATTTGACCAACCATGTCCCTGTCCATGGTGCCCCCTCCATGGTTGTTCATGTCTAAAACTCCTTTGAAGTCTTTGAGCAAGGACCTGATTTGGGTTTCCCATGAAGCTGAAACTCTTGAGTCTTGACTTTGTTGTTACGGGTTGCATTACTGAGTCCACCACCCCTGTGTGTAGGATCCGCATATCCACAAATTCAATCTAGATCTGGATCTAGACTCCACCAGGGCTCACCTGGGATTTGTCATGGAAGCAGATCCCCTAGAGAAGGAAATGGCTTCTGAGCTCATGAAATGGATGCTGTGGAAAATGAAATAGATCTTGAATCATCCAGTGCTTTTTTTGATCCATTGATTCCCAAAAAGTTCATTTTGTAATTGAAAATTTTCCAAAACCCTACACTCTAAAGGCTAAAACCTCAAGGCCCATCCAAGGACCCAATCCAAATCTGGACTTGGATCCAATAGGATCCATCACAAAAGCAGATCCCCCGAAGAAGGAAATGGATCCTGAACCCATGAAACAGATCAGATGAAAAATGAAATGGATCCTGAAACTTCCAGTGCTTTTATGACCCATCAATGCCCCCTAAAAAACATCTTTGTAATTGAAAATCTTCCAATACACTAAACATCTAAAGACTAAACCCCTAAACCCTACTCCTAGTCAAGGCTATGTCAAGATCTGCTCTCAAGGTCTGATACATCAAGGTTTGCTCTCAAAGTTTGATCCATCATTGTGGTCAAGCTCTAATCTATCCTCATGTAAATACTAAATACATTGTTGCTCACTTTACCCACACTGTTATTTAGTCCTTGGCCTTCAAGAAAACCAATTTATTCACTGTTGATATTTGGCATGCAGATATGGCTCACCAAAATCCTGTTATGAAATGCTTCATGCTCAAGTTGAAATGTTCTTCAAAATTATCAATTATCAATAATGGTTTTAACCTTATCAAATTGTCAGTGATGGTACATGGACGACTAATAGTAATATGGGTGAAAATTTTCCTTTTTGGTTGTAACTTTAGTTATGCTCGTCATCTTTAATGATTTTATTCTCAACTCTATTTTTTATTTAATATAAACATATTTATATATTTATTTGTACCTGATATTTCCCCGTCATATCCAAATCTTGACTTTTCAGAAATAGGGTGGATCCGTATCTGGATCTGAATCTGTATCTGTATCTTGGTAACTCAGTTTAGGGGGGCATGTAGGAATGATTGGCGTGCAGATGTTTAAGATATCATGGCTAGTTTGAATTCCATTGTACTCTTCCTTCAAGAGGTCCTTGGTTTCAAGTTTCGCTTGCTCATGAATAAATGGAATGTGGTGCACATCATTACGTCTCATGAGGAAGGTAAATGTGTGGAAATTTTGACTGAGACCCAACCCGGTTTCAAGTTTAGTGAAGTCACATCATGTTTAATGCCCAACCCACATGTTTATTTCCTGCTGTCATAAACATGAAATTTGAATATTTCATAAAATGAAACACATGAATGATGAATCTAATCTAATTTTTTCCTTTTGCTGAGATAAAACACAAGCAACCCACAAGAATTTTACACAATATTTTTGGTCAATAGACCCTAGAAAAACCCTCATGGGAAAACCCGTGACAGAGAAAAGAATTATTATTTCTTTCAGAGAAATTTACAGCAATTATTATAGCATTAAATGCAGGCTTATCTTTTTAGAATTCATGCCCAGAATTCCTAGAAATTCATGCTGTAGCTTCTCCTTGATTTTTGTGCCTGACAGCCCCTCAAACTTCATGCCCAGCTCTCTTGAAATTCGTGCTGCTGTACTTCTCTGACAGCCCTCTAAATCTGTGCAGCTGTACCTCGAAAATCATGCCCAGCTCCTCAATTTTTGTGCTGCTTTCTGACAGCAATTAATGCAGCAAAAATTCCCTTGAAAATCATTCCCAGCTCCCTCAATTTTCACGCTGATCAAACTGCAATTAATGCACAGTCACTCCCTTGAAAAGTGTGCCCAGTCACCTCGATTTTCACGCTGCTGTAGCATTTCTGACAGCCAGCAATAAATGCCTGTCAAAACACCTTGAAAATCACGCTGACACAGGCAGACTGCTCGAATTTCGTGATGTTACTTGCCTTGAAATTTGTGTCATCACCTTCCTGTACTTTGTTGCTGTATTGTCTTCTCCTGCTGTACTTGCTCTCTCATCCCTCTTCTCCAAAGCTCATGAAGAATGCATTCAAATGGTGCCTTTTCCTCCCTTGAGCTTCCTTTTTGTTCTCTCATAATGAAAAATGACCTAACCCTATGATACAATGGTTGAGATTAGATCTTAGCCATTGAGACACGGGTGGGGGTTTAATCTCACATTGATCCACTTAAGTCACTTTATCCCCTAAGTCACATTTTTATTTAATATCCCAAAAAGTCACTTTATGACTTATATCTCATAAAGTCACATTAATTTTATATCTCATAGAGTTATGTCAAGGGGTCATGTTGGACACTTTTCCTAGCCTAGACACCAAGCCTTAGGAAACACTTGTGCTTGGTATACTTTTCTAACAAAATGGGGCTATTTGTGCTATAGCTTCTAGTTTAGCTCTTCATACTTTTTATCAAGGGGAAGACCCCATGGCCCACTATGGTTGGATGACCATCCTGCTCGCTGGCAAGGCATGGGGGTTTTGTTTGCTGCATGCTCCCAACGATACTATCAGTTGTACACAGTTTTGACATTGGATGACCCATGTGTTGCTTGCTATTGAGTGGATCATCTAGGGAAATTTCAACATAGTTGAGAGGAACATGGAAAATGTTGGAGGGAAGCAAACTAAAGTCTAATACTTCGATTTAATAAGAAACAAGCCTAGAATGATAACAAATGACTACTAGGCATGCTAGAGGTTGTGAGGCCAAATGAACTTTGCAATAGACAGCTCATTTGTTACTAAATTCAAGCTAGACATGACTAGTTTTATCCAATTCATATGTGACGACGTTCTTTTCTATTGGGCGACGCTTTGTTCATGTAAATTTGTCCATTACTAGTTCTAGTCATTTTACTATATCCACCTATATGGTAATTGGTACTTATAGTCAGCATAAGGTCCCTTCTATCTTCAAACTAAATATCTCACTTCTTGAGTCTGCACACTATCAAAGCACAATTGCAAGGTGTGCGATTTAGTGCCTCCCTTATAAGGGATAGAAATGGGTTCTTCGGTGTGAGGCAGCCATTCGTCACACCACCAAGTTCCTTTGGGGATGGGGCAAGACAGTCAATAGAAATGGGAGAAGCAAGCAAGACCAACTATGAAATCAACTTCAACTTGCACAACAAATGGTTGAAGTTGATCCCTTTAAAGCAAAAATTCAACAGGATATGAGTGAAATAGTTGTAGGTCTTTGAAGATTATAAAGCCAGAGGGACCAAGATTAGGGGTCACATGCAATGGATGGCTGATGGGATGCACGCTCTAAGTTTTTCTTTCAGCACTTAAAGTGCAAGCATAAATCCAAGAGGATTCTTGCACTTTCAAATCCTAGTGGCACCACTCTAATAGAGGATGATCTTGTTATTTCACAAAAATTTCATGAGTACTTTCAAAATATCTTGTTGGTTTATCCTTGCAGGATGCTTCCTAAAAAAGAATAATAGAAGGGACCATAGCTAGATATTTTGGGATCCCCATTCATCTAAATGTCTCTCTTAAAGATACATAAGATCAGGTGTTGCCTAAAGTGAGGAACAAGACCAAGATGGCCTAATAACGAAATTACACCGATTGGAAGGATTGCAGTATCTCTTGGATTCTTGCAACAGGCCATGCAGACTATTTTTGTTGTTGGTTTCGCAATGTGTCCAATTATGATAAGCTGGAGTGGATTCTCTGTAATTATCTGTAGGGTAAACCAGGTGGGAAAAGGGGCCTTCCCTTGTGCTTTTTTGCGAGTTTTACACCTTGGAGAAAGACAAAGGATGTTCAGGGCTTACAAAAATCTCTCTGATTCGCACAATGAAACTAATTTTGACAGCTACGTGGATTGTTAGAGGCATATGAAGTGATGTTTGTTGAAAAATCCTCCTAAGGCATTGTATCTTGGCAAATTCTCAAACTTTTGGTGTGAGTCAAGACAATTTTTCATATTTTTCACTTTGATTGACGTTGTGTGCAATGCCTTGAATTTCAAAATTGAAATATCTCCTATCCTTGAGAAATATGGAACACATGACAAGTAATTTCTCAACACCTCTCTTCGAACCTTCCATAGATGAGACGTGGCAGAAATTTGACTTCTAGAAACACATGGTGTTTCAAATCACCCACAGGGAACTACAACCTTTACAAGAAATATAGAAGTAATATTATGGACATCATTTTGGTCATTGACCCAAGTGACAAGTTCAAAGGGACCTTCAATTTTCCAGAACTGTGCTAGAAGGAAAGTCTCTGCCCAAATGATGAGCCCATATATAAGAATGACACCCATGCTATCTATGGGTCAACCAAACAAAGAGCATCATTTGCAACAATGTTACCAGACTCAGAATCGGCAATAAATCGGCGAGGCAAAAGAGAGAAGAGTTTTAATCGGATCGGGAAAAAGTCGGGAAAAAATCAGTAAATTCAATGAATAAAGATATGCACATATATTGAATTAAAAAAAAAAAAAAAAAATTTCATTGATATTCAATAAAGCCATGTCCAAACAATGCGTAATATCAAAAGATGTCCAAAATATCATGAATGAATAATTATCTCATGACTTCAAACATGATCCAAAGTACTGAGTATTGACACCTAACTAGTGACAACATAAAACAAGAAGCATCTGCTTCTAAAAGTTTATAAAATATTGCATAGTAATCAGTGAAAAAGCAGTAACTGAAATCTCTTGATTGCTGTTGAAACGATACGATAATGGTTTGCTATTGAAAACTCTGATAGAGCACATGTTGAAGCTAACGCTGGAGCACACCACACACTATGTCTCTATTACACAACGCCTCTATTACGTGGAGTAAACTGAAACCGAAACCATGCCTCTATTACCTTCTCGGCCTATGAGTTGACAAGCTTGAGTTACGGACCGACATTTAATTTTTAACCTAACTAAACCACACGGCAAACAATGTGGCAACCCTAAAAGTTAAAACTTGTGTTCACCGAGTCGAGAGCTGAAAATCTTCTTAGTCATCTAAATAGCAATTAATCAATGTTGCGAGTCAAACTCGGTCAACGCGAGTTCCATTTGAGGGAAGAGCAGAGTTTGACTCGTGATAATCGCAAGTGATCGGAGATTCATGTTTCACTGATTTGCACATAAGGAAAAACACAGATGGAAATTTAACCATCAAGAAGACAAATGGCTTATAAAGCATTGACTCTATTTAGAGGGCTCTTTGTGTTTTTAAGCTTAGAGTCAAGGATGGCTCACTGTCTGACATGGCAAGTGGTCTCTCAACACCTCTCTTGGAACTTTAAACAGAAAAGGCATGCCAGAAACTTGTATTCTAGAAGCATATGGTGTTTCAGATCATCTGCAGGCTCACTAGGGCCTCCTCTTCACGTTTGATATGAAATCCCTTGCTAGAAAAGGTATCCTCACATGATCAAATCTTTGGGATAGTGAGAAAGTAGATGAGTTTTCTAGGATCTTGCTCTGAACCATAATCTTCACAAGAAATAAAGAAATATTATCATGGACGTCAACTAGGTAATTTACCCAAGTGTCAACTTGTTAGATGATCCAAAAATACATAAACTATAGTTTAATTATTTAGAATATAATATTCAATTATCCAGAATATTTAATTAGATTGAGTTCACTGTGATAGTTCATTAATTTTCGCTTTGTTGACCATATTATAAATTTTAATGAAAAATTATGAGCTATGGACATTTAATGAAAAATTATAAGCTATGGATGTTTAGATCATAGTTTTAAAACCAGCCCGATTCGAATCGGACCAGGCCTGGTTGACTGAGCCAAAAGGCCTACCGGTCCGACCAGGTAGATGAAACGGCCAGTCGGCTGGTTTGTTACCGAGCTGGCCGGTTTTTTGACCGACTCGGTAACAAACGAGCCGACCAGGCCTGGTCCGAGTTAACTTGGCCTAGTCAATCCAGCCGGCCGATGGGCCCAAAAAATTGAAAAAAATGGACTTAAAACTCAAATTAATTCTGCTGTTAGGTTTTTTTTAGGTTTTCTAACCCCTCCCCATCCTATTTAACTAACCCAACCCCTCTCAATACCTCACATCTTTCTCATTCAATTTGCTTGAGCATTTGTGAGGGTTTTCGGAAGAGTTGTGGAGTTGGTTTTTGGAGCAGCGTCATGATAATGTTAAATTCTTAAAGTAAAAGTGACACTTAAATTTTTAACATTACCATAAAATGACTCGGGATGTTTGAGAGTGGTTCCAACCTCATTGGATTTCATATGGAGAAAGTAGAATTTTAGATCTCGTTCAAAATCTAGCAGACTTATCAGTTTTTAACTTTTTCAGGATTTCAGGATTGGGTTATTGCAATGTTTCCATCGAATTTTGTCATGTATTAGGGTATGGAACTCGTATTTAATCAAGAGCACCAATCGCTCTATGTACCTTGATGACATGATGTTAGTGACATTGGTTATGTTTTTTGTTTTGATCTTTATATCATCATCCTGTATTGGACAGTGCACTAGGTGCAATTTTGATATAATGGATATATTCATGAGCCTACTTTGATCATATGTTGTCTTTTGTGACTTGTCTATATTGTAATGCTTTGTGTTTGGAAACATGAATAAAAATCTTTAAATTTATGTTTTTGTACAAAAAAATTAATATTTAATGTATTTTTTACAAAAACCGAGTCATTGAAACCGAGTCGACCGAGTCATTACCGATTCGGAGTCCGAGTCCGGGTCGACCCTCGGCTTGGTAGCTGACCAATTCCGTGTTTTAAAACTATGGTTTAGATATTCTCTATAAAGTAAGTTCTATAAAGTAACTTTAATGCTCATTTAATTTAAATATAATAATAGTTATTAATGTTTGAATATTATGATATGTTAATTTTTAAGTTTTATATTCAAAATTTTAAATAGAAAATATAATTTTTTTATTTTATATAAATTTGATTAATGTTTAATTAATATTTATCAATTTATATATTAATTATGAATCATGATATCATTCATTTAATAAATATTTTTATAAGTATTATATATAAAAACTATATATTTAAAAATTAATATATATTTTTATTTTATTTTTATATAAATTTTATTTTTAAAAATTAAAAAATATTTTATATTGTTTGTACTGGCTATATCTAGAACCTGACTTTTAAAAAAGTGGTGGATCCGTATTCGAATCTTCTTGCAAGAGTGTTGAGTGATTGTGTGGAAACTCTTGCAAATTTTATGTAATTTTCTTTTCCTTATTAATAAAATTTGTGTTTGAGGACACTTCTGCTATTATTGTGGTATCAGAGCTGACAATGATGCAGATGACGTGAAGAGGAGATTCCAACTTTGCAGGGTTTTGGAAAAAATCCATCAAATTGTTCAGTGGTTGAATGGTATGAAAAATTCTCAATTCTATTAAAGAAAGGAAAAATGATTATTATTGTTGATTTCAAATTTTGAGTCTAGAAATTAAATTTTTTTATCAAAATTTTATTATTTTTTAAATTTGTGGTTGTTGAAAGCGCAAATAGTGTAGTTTGAACCGAACTGGAGGGATTCGTTTGTGGGTTGCAAACAGACCCCAATTCCTACTTCACTTTGTTCTCCTTTGAACACCAAGTTGAACATGTGATGAATTTTGTATGTAGCAGGATCAAAATTGGCCGATCGCACCCAAAATGTACGAATCTTCCTCTACCTGGTCGCGCAGATTTTGATTTCTCTGTACTCTTAAATTTGTTTAAGCTTCAAATTACAAAAGGTTTGCATTCTGGAAAAATGTATGTGTCGCATATGCAAGGGTGTTACGAATTCGAGCAATTGTAGAAATCGTGTTTGTTCTAGGTCGAAGGTGCATAAAGCCCCTCAAATATTCAAAAGAACCAGTTGTGTTTGCAGTACTATCACAACTAACACAGGCAGTCGCGTCCAACACTTCCACTGGACTATGCAGACGGGCACTTAGAGACTTCTTTGGTGTTGAGCAAAAGTCAATTAGAAGTTCTCGCCTCAGATCATAATAGCTAAAGATCATTTCTTTGTTGACGACGATGGAAGACATTATAGCATTTTTGTAATCCATGGATTCTATCTGAACTTCCTCCGCAACCCACAAAACGGTTGCTCCAGCAATTGTCGATGGCCGATGGTCCAAGAAATCGATCACTCGATTAGTACTGACAATGAGCTCCACTGTCTGAGAAATCAAGGCCCCGGGCACAAGATTTTTACTAGGAAGTCTGTAAAAATAGTAGTCAATGAAGTTAAACGGCGTAATGGAGTGTAATCTCCATTTTAATGTAGTCACAATCAACAATTTGGAGTAATAAGGTGTGATTTTTGTAGTTTTGGAGTGATAAGGTGTCACTATGTAATTTGTAATTTTTGGTGCAGTTACTTTTCTAAAATTTTGTAATATTTGGAGTAATAAGGTGTAAAATTTTGTAATAAGGTGTAGTTTTATTTTTTATTTTTGGAGTGATATAATTGTAACTAGAAGTAATGTCTTTACTTTGAGGGGGGGTTTGAAAAGTTAACTAGCTAGAGTCATAGAAGTCAAATTGCAAGAGCATTGTAAAGTCAAATTTTGAAAGCTTATTATAAACTTTTAGAGAAGTTGACTAGAGCCCAGTGCTAAGCTCAGTCACTTCTCCTCAAACCACTATACGAGGCTCAAGGCCAAGCCCTAATAGTTCGTTTTTTGTGTGTGGTGTTGCGCATGGTGTGTTGTTCATCTTCTTTTTGTGGTGCATGGTCCATCTTGGTGCATACATTTACTTTTACAATGTCCACGCTGGTGAATTTAGTTTCTGAATTTGACAAACTTGAAGGCTCAAAGAATTACAAGACATGGAAAAGGCACATGAAAAGCACTTTGATTTACAGTGAACTTTGGCGAGATGTATGTGATGGTGAAGTTAAACCAAATAAACCTATAGATGCAGCCTTACTAGCTAAATGGGAGATCAAAAGTGCCAAAGCATTAGCATTAATCAAATCTTCAATTAATGATGAAATGTATGTTCACATTGAAAATGCTTCTGGTGCATGGTCTGTCTTGAGAACATTTAAAGATTTATTTGATACATAACTTGAATCTAAGAAAGTTGATCTTCAATTGAAGTTGCTTCACCAGAAATTGACAGAAGGGGGAGATGTACTTGAAAACATTTCCAGACTTAAGAACATTAAATAGGAAATAGTTGTTGATTTTTGGGTAGGTAGCATCGGATGTGCTCTAGCTCCGAAATTTGTGGAAGCGCTAGAACACATGAGATCTCCAAGAACCAGAAATCGTTCGGAAAAATTCCACGCGAAGCTTAAGTTATTCAAATAATTAATTATTTTTAAATGGAGCCTAAGTTAAAACTTAGGGAATTTAAACAATTAAAGTGAATTAATTTAAACATGTGGGTGAGAAGCTTCTAAGTGACGAAGATCAAGTCTGTTCTAATCTTAGCCGTCAATTAGCGATTAGATCATGCCTGTTGATTCATCAACAGGAAAAGTATAAAGGAAGGTTTGAGGGTCAGTTGGAGAACACACTGATTCTGAATCTAGAGATCGAATTCTTCTGACGGAGTAGTGCTCAGACGAAGATCAAATTTGAGTGCAGCAGTGAGGGGCAGAAGCAGTTGTTGGTCGGAGAACCAACAGTACATAGCAGAGAGGCACCAAAGACAGAGAAACCAGTGTAGCCACCAGGAGAGGTGACATAGACCCCAGAGAGGGTGACACAGGCCCATCACAGGGCTCACGCAGGGGCTGCATAGTGGCTCCAAGGGACAGTCCAAAAATTGCTGGAGATCGGGGTTTCTAAGCCGACAGGGCTGAAACTCGATTTTCTAAGAGGCAGAGAAGGGGTAATGTAGTCTTCAGCTAGATCCACGCAAGCCTACGTGGGTCTAGCTGAAGACTGTATTACCCAGTTTTTTATCCGGATCTAGTCTTTAGCTGGGGTTTCACCAGTTTTTTATCCGGATCAACTGGGACTTGCAGAGTGAGGTCAAACTCACAATTTTTTTGTCTACCAAGGATATTCTCTGTTAGGTGAGTCAGATTATGGCGCCCTAGATGTACTTAGATTATTGTTGCTTAATAATATAAAACCTCAGAATTGCTGCACCGGTTTTCCCGCATTGAGTTTTTCCGGGGACATTTGTACAAAAATAGGTGTCCTTTGTTTGAATGCCTCATTTATTTTTCAGCACTTAATATATATAGTTGTGTAGGCTGCAGTGTATTTACATTAATATTTTCTTGGTGTATTCAGAAAATAACTTGTTAATTTAATGAAAACAAGTAGGTAATGTAAATCAGATTTCTGCAGTAGGATTTATGTAACTTAGATTCAGAAATTGTAACATGGTATCAGTGTTGTTGCAGATCAAGTAACGCTGAAGCCATCAGCAACAGGACAAAGAAAAAAAAATTGTTGCAGCAAGGCAGTTCTCCCGAGTGACAGCATTGAACCAGAAAGAGCCAGAGGAAGGGTGACGTAGTCACCAAAGGGGCTCACGGAGAGCCAGCGTCTGCCAACTAGGGTGACGATGTAGCTGCAGGAGGCAGCGCAGTGCTTGTTGGGCCAGCGCGGAGGTTTGGAGCCTCTTTTTTTCCGGTTGTCGTGGCTGGAGGAGCAATTCGATTTTCTTTTAGAGTCGTTGGTGGGGCATTGTTTCTGTTGGTGTAGAACAATGTCTAGTGGGGCAGTGGCAAAGTAGATGAAAGTAGTTCCTTAGAATACTTCTTGCCAAGAAGTCTAGATCTAGTGTTGATCAACAGCAAAGAGTGATCGGAAAGGAGTGTTTCAACATTAGTTGGCAGAAGGATTTTCATAAAGGAAATCGATTTTTAGAGGGAGCTTGTTCCTTAGAAGGTTTCTAGCGCCTAAGAAACCCAAATTCGAGTTTTGTTGGGGTAGTAGAAAAAGAGGGAGAAGAGAACCAGTTCGACATTTTCTTGTTGAGCAGAGATGGTCGCACATGGACTGAGGGATCAAGACAGGTTGGATGGAACATCCAACTTTGTCATCTAGAAGACCAGGATCCTGCCAGTTTTGGATGAACATCGCATCAAGGATCATGTCTTGAATGCAGTTGTTGTCCCTGTTGATGTTGATTCTCTCAAGAAGTACGAAGAGGCTCAAGCAAAGGAAAAATGCATGATCATGGACGGATTCAAGGATCATGTGATCCCACATATTGCCGAGAAGAACACATCAAGGGAAATGTGGACTTCCTTGACCACTATGTACCCGGGAACTTCCGTTCAACGGAAGATACTGCTTGAGAATCAACTAAGACTGTTTCAGATGCAGAAGGGAGAAGAGATCAACCCCTTCCTTATTAGATTGCAAGCGATCCGAGATCAGCTAGCTTCCGTAGGGGCTACACCAGATGATGGACTTATGGTCAAGACTGCCCCAAATAAAGTCATTGAAGAATAGGAAGACTGGGAAACCTTTGTCCAAAGGTATTTTGGGCAGGACCGCTCTTCCAAACTAGGAGGAGATGTGGGCAGCTCTTCGACAGGAAGAGATCAGAAGGTTGACCAAGGCCAGAAGCAGCAACACAAGGATCAAAATCAAGGAGGAAGAGGAAGATGCATCTCTTGCATCTAAGGGATAGCATGCGCAATAGAGAAGGAAGAAGAAGGACCTCTCAAAGGTCAAATACTTCAGGTGTGGAGAATTGGGACATTTCGCCACATAATGCCCTCTGAAGAAGAAGAGCAAAGAAGAATCTGACTCAAAGCTTGTTGCAGTGAAGGATGATGATGGGGATGATGATTGTGCCATGAGTGCTCATGTGCCTCGAGAGAAGAGGTGGGGTGACATTGATCTGTAGTTCTTTGAATTGCAGAGAAGGGCAAGATCCTTGAGGTGCCCAAACTCTTGGATCACATACGGCTACGGGAGCCCTTAATGACAATAGCAGAGTGACAAGTGTCAGCTGATGCAAGGATGATGGAGCAACAGTGGCTGTAGGAATTTACAGGGTAAGTTCCTTAGATCAAGAACCAAAGGTCACCGCTTACAAACAGATCACAAATCAATACACCAGTATAATCACGTGGTTAAAACCCTCGAAGAGGGAAACAGTCCACGGCCTGAGCCAACACGGCCACTTCAAGCAATTTATTAATATAAAAAGAAAGGTTGCATATGTTTCTCTCATAAACGGGTTACTGGACAAATGACCCTCCATGCTCTTTAAATAGAGATCATGGACCAATCGAGTGTTAAGCCACGGATCAAGTGTCGTTAATACCGAGGAGAGAAATAACCGTCAGATCACTACAAATCGTGACCGTTGGATTATACGTTACAAATGTACATAGTAAAGAAACACACTTTACCTAACTCTACACTAGACTAAGTTATTCTTAACTATTTCCTATGTGTCAGAATATCCTAACATCCCCCCTTAAGAACAACTTGGGATAGGATTGAAGGACTTACAAAGGTGACACAAAAGGAGCCTATTTCCTATGTGTCGAAATATCCTAACATCCCCCCTTAAGAACAAATTGGGATAGGATTGAAGGATTTACAAAAGTGACACAATAGGAGAAGGAAGAAGGCATTAGAGCCTATCCCCCCTTAATGACAACTTTCCTGAACTCCAAGCATGGATCGAAGTTTGGTAAACTTCGCTTCTGTGAGAGCCTTCGTAAAGATATTGGCTACTTGATCATTGGTCGGACAATACTGCACTTCAAGAACACGATCATGAATGAGCTTTCTGATGAAGTGTATGTGGAGTTCAATGTGTTTCATACACTGATGCTGAACTAGATCTTTACATAGTTGAATGGCACTCTGATTATCACACCAAAGTGTAGTTGGATGTTGCTGATGAAGACCAAATTCAAATAGGATCTGACTAAGCCACATGGCTTCCTTGTTGGCTTCAATTGCACCACGATACTCTGCTTCTGTTGAAGAAAGGGAGATGGCACTTTGTTTCTTACAAGACCAAGTAATAGGTCCTGAACCAAGAGTGAATACATATCCTGCAGTGGACTTCCGATCATCAGGGTCACCAGCCCAATCAGAATCAGTGAAACCAATCAACAAGGGAGATACTCCTGCACTGTAATGAATCCCGAACTGAACTGTACCTCGAATATATCAAAGTATTCTTTTAGCTGCTTTCCAGTGACTTTCATGAGGTTGGTGCATAAACCGAGCGACAAGACCAACGGCAAAGGAAAGGTCAGGACGGGTATGGGTTAGATACAGAAGTTTACCAACAAGTTGACGATATAAGGTAGCATCAACTTCAGGGGTAGTACAGTTGACTGAAAGCTTGACTCCAGACTGAAAGGGAGAAGGGGTTGGCTTATAGTCTTCCATGTGAAAGTGGTGTAGAAGATCACAGGCATACTTGGACTGAGAGAGGGTAATGCCTTCCTTGGATTGCAAGACTTGAAGACCAAGGAAATAATGCAAGTGTCCTAAGTTTGTCATTTCAAACTTCTTTTTGAGGCTAGACTTCACATGGTTTATATGGTTTGCATCACTACCAGTAAGGATAAGATCATCAACATAAAGAACAAGGATGGTGAAGGACTTACCCACTTTCTTGGTGTAGACAGTGTTGTCAGAATGACACTTAGAAAAGCCATTATCTAATAGAAATCTATCCATTTTGGCATACCAAGCCCGAGGAGCTTGTTTGAGACCATAGAGAGACTTCCTAAGGCAACAAACAAGGCTAGAGTCGTTTTGGATAAAGCCAGGGGGTTGTTCCATGTAGATTTCTTCATGTAAATCTCCATGTAAGAAGGCAGATTTAACATCCATCTGATGGACTTCCCATTTAAAGGAGGCAGCAAGGGAAAGAACAAGGCGGATAGAATTCATTTTGGCAACAGGGGAGAAGGTTTCAGTATAGTCAATGCCTTCAACTTGTGAAAAACCTTTAGCAACAAGACGAGCTTTATGTCTATCCACTTTTCCATCTGGTCCAAACATTGTTTTGTAAACCCATCTGCATCTGACAAGTTTTCTTCTTTTTGGAAGAGGAACAAGAACCCAAGTATTATTGGCCAATAAGGAACGATACTATTCATTCATAGCTTCATCCCAATCTGGATGACCGGAGGCTTCTTCAAAGGTTTCTGGATCAAGTTTTTCTGGAACTTGAGCCAATAAGGAAGAAGCTCTTTCGAACAGAGAACGTGTACATCGTCGATCGGCAGGGTCACCTACAAGAGAACCAGCTGCATCCCGAGTAGAGCGGACCCATCTTGGAAGCGATGGAGTATAAGGAACAATTTCACGAGCTGGAGGAGGATTGTCATCCTCGCTATCATCATCTGAACTAGAAGGAATGTTATTAAAAATAGAAGAGAGAGACAGAGGTGGCACATATGCCGAATCAGGCTCGCAGGCCAAAGGTGGCACACCCGCCGAACTAGGCTCGCAGGCCGATATATTTTCATCAAACTTTACATCTCTTCTAATGATTATATTTTGGATTTGAGTTGAAGAAGTCTATATCCTTTGACATCTTCAAAATATCCAACAAAAATACATTTTTCACTCTTAGGTTCTAAGGCTTTATGTTTCGCATCTGGAATATGGGCCCAAGCATCACTTCCAAAAACACGAAAGTGACTTACATTTGGTTTGATTGAGCTCCAAGCTTCTTCTGGAGTTATATTCTTTAAAACCTTAGAAGGAGTGCGATTTACTATGTAATTTGCACAGTTAATGGCTTCTGCCCAAAAATTGAGACCAAGTCCTTTAGATTGAAGCATACAATTAGCCATTTCTTTTAAGATGCGATTCTTCCTTTCAGCTAGACCATTTTGTTGTGGAGTATATGGAACACTATGTTGCAATTGAATGCCATGCTCAGTGCAGAAGTTGATAAATTTGTTGTTAACATATTCTCTGCCATTGTCTGATCTTAACTTAAGAATTTGATGTCGAGATTGTTTCTCAACAAAGGCCTTAAAGGCCAAGAACATGTTAAAAACTTCACTCTTGAGTTTTAAGAAATATACCCAAGTGCGTCTGGAAAAATCATCAATGAAAGTTGAGAAGTACTTGCAACTAGAGAAAGAAACAACACGAAGTGGACCACATAAATCACTGTGCACAAGCTGCAAAGGGGCTGAAGCATGCCAAGAGGCACGTTTGTCAAAACTATCCCGATGATGTTTTCCGAGTACACATCTGGAGCAAACACCATCTCGACAAGATACCATAGGAAGGCCCGTCACCATATTTTCCTTACATAGAGTTTGAAGAGAGCGATAGTTTAAGTGACCAAATCGCTCATGCCAAAGTTTGCTCACTTCATCATTATGAGCAACAAAAACGGAGGGAAGACATGATGACCCAAAGTTGTCAAACTTATACAACCTTGTGGAATCATCAACAATGCCAGTAGCTAAAATATGTTTAGGATCTTTGAGGTCCTTAATTACAACATCATGAGGTGAGAATTCTACTATTTTCCCTTCACTTGAATGAGTTATCTAATAAACAGAGAGAAGGTTGCATGACAAGGTAGGAACACATAATACATCATTAAACTGACCATTATCGAGATGAATGGTTCCAGATCCTACAACACTAAGAGATCTATCATCACCAACATAAATATGTTTGGTGTTACAATCATTTAAAGAAGAAAACATGGCTTTATTTTTGGCCATGTGATAAGAAACTCCAGAATGAATGAGCCACTCATGAGAATGAGAAGAGGAAGATACATTTAATGCATAACCAGATCTTGATGCTTGACAACCACAAGCAGAAAGTGCCATTCCTGAAGATGAAGGTGAAGAGTGCTCCAAATTGATGATGTGCTTCTTCATTGTTGCTTCTAAGGCTTCATCTTCTTAAAACATTTGGACTCTATATGGCCATCACGATTACAAAAGTTGCAATATCTATCGGTCTTCTTCCCTTCGTTTTTATTTGCCTTATCATTTTGGTGAGTTGATTTTTCAATTTGCGGCTGAAATTGCTTAGGACCCTTGTTTGGTTTCGGACCATATTTTTTAGGATACTGCTTCTTGGGATTCTTTTGATATGACTGTTGTTGGGCTGCTAAGGCTTTCTTAGAAGGGCTTCCAGGAGTGATAAGACCAAGGTGTAAGAGTTTTTCTTGTTCTCTTATCAAAGAATCACAAAAGGAATCAAAAGAGGGATTCTTGTAGGTGGTTCCTGAAGAAACGATGGCTTCTCTAGTGGAATGGAAGGCGGAAACAAATACAGAGTATGCAAGGCCAAGCTTAGCAAGAATGCAATAGATGAGGCTACTATCTTCCTTCTTTACCTTACAACCTTCTAAAAGAAGTCTAAGGGTCTTGAATTTGGACAAAAACTCTTCAATAGGACCCTTGTTTGGTTTCGGACCATATTTTTTAGGATACTGCTTCTTGGGATTCTTTTGATATGATTGTTGTTGGGCTGCTAAGGCTTTCTTAGAAGGGTTTCCAGGAGTGATAAGACCAAGGTGTAAGAGTTTTTCTTGTTCTCTTATCAAAGAATCACAAAAGGAATCAAAAGAGGGATCTTGTAGGTGGTTCCTGAAGAAATGATGGCTTCTCGAGTGGAATGGAAGGCGAAAACAAATACAGAGTATGCGGGGCCAAGCTTAGCAAGAATGCAATAGATGAGGCTACTATCTTCCTTTTTTACCTTACAACATTCTAAAAGAAGTCTAAGTGTCTTGAATTTGGACAAAAAGTCTTCAATAGAGGAGAAATTATTGGGGTCCAAAATAAGCAACTCATTTTCAAGCTGATGGGCCTTGATTTGATTTTGAATGCCAAAGACAGTATTTAGCTTGTCCAAGGCTTCATGAGGGGTGTCAATGTCAAGGATATGAGATCGAAGATCTTGAGCAATGGACTTCCTATCAACCCTCGTGCTTGATCTTGTTTATTTTCCCATTTAGTGACTTTATCATCATCAGAAGGTTTAGTTTCTACTCCTGTGGCTATTCTATAAAGCCCTTTACTTCTAAGTATATCTACCATGTGAGGTAGCCATTGGAAATAATTGGTGTTGTTAAGAATAATCGGGCATGCACTTTCCATTTTTTTTAAATTTTATTTATTTATTTATTTATTTTAAACTGAAGCTGAGAAAAGCTGAAACTAACTGCTCCAATGGAAAAATCTCGAAAAATTAGGCCGTTTAAAAAAAACGGCTCGAAAAACGGCTTTCGGATGAAGAAGTTATGCCTTTTTGAAAAAAAGAGTTGAAGATGCCGAATAGTTACGGGAATGGGATGAAGTGTGACTTTTTAAAAAAAATCTGTCCCTTTTAACAAAAACTTTTTACAAAAGAAGCTTGAGAAGGAGACTTGAACCCAAGACCTTTATTCTCATAAACTAACTTCTCACCCAGTGAGATAGTAAAAGGATTCTGTAATTGTTTGAAAGAAGGAAGGGGTATTTTTTTTTTTCCTCTTCGGCGTGCGTGCCTCTTCCTGCACAAAAAACACAAAAATCCGAGCAAAAAAAAAACAGATGCAAGCCTTACGGCTGATTGTTAGATATTTGGTTAGCCTTACCGACAACTATCTATTTTTCCACTATTTTGATTTCCCGAGATCGCACAAAGATGCGGGGAAAGAGCATATGTAGCAAAAAAAATCCCTTTTCCTGTTTCTGATTTGCCGAGATCGCACGTAGCGTAGAGCAAAGAGCATACACAAAGAGGAGGGTATAGATTCGACAAATAAATAAAACCTAAAAACTGAAAATAAATAGAGGGAACCAAAATAAGCAGAACTATTAACAAATAAAACTGCAAAACAGATGCTTTAAACCTCCAGATCTAAACTGTCACAACTTGGGCGGCCGGAAACCTTTTCGCATGAAACAAAAGGCGTTCCTCACTGTAATAGACGCTCCGGACACAACAGAGCAGTTCTCCAAGCCCAAAAATGTTCAGAAATAGTAGATCTACAAAACGGCATTTGCATGCAGTCAAACTGGCTTTGGATATTGATCAACAACGGATACGACCCTCAAGATAGCTCTAATACCATGTAGGAATTTACAGGGTAAGTTCCTTAGATCAAGAACAAAAGGTCACCGCTCACAAACAGATCACAAATCAGTACACCAGTATAATCATGTGGTTAAAACCCTCGAAGAGGGAAACAGTCCATGGCCTGAGCCAACGCGACCACTTCAGGCAATTTATTAATATAAAAAGAAAGGTTACATATGTTTCTCTCATAAATGAGTTACCGGACAAATGACTCCCCATGCTCTTTAAATAGAGATCATGGACCAATTGGGTGCTAAGCCACGGATCAAGTGTTGTTAATACCGAGGAGAGAGATAATCATCGGATTACTACAAATCGTGACCGTCGGATTATTAGTTACAAATGTACATGCTAAAGAAACACACTTTACCTAACTCTACAGTAGACTAAGTTATTCTTAACTATTTCCTATGTGTCGGAATATCCTAATAGTGGCAGAGCTAGAGTGTCGAAGTCTGAAGTAGCGCAGAGCAAAGGCAGCAATAGTAGTGCAATGCACGGAGGTGCGACGCAGTGCATAGCAATAGCAGCGCAGTGGCATTAGAGTGTCAACGCAGATTAGCAACAGAGGTAGTTCCAACATCAAGGAGTATATAGACTGAGTTGCAGTTGCTTAACTCTCAGCAACTGAGTTACAGTGTAGCGGTTAGCAATGGCAGTGCTATGGGCAACATGATGCAACATTTTGAGAGGGAGCTGCAAATTGCAATACAGATGTAGCAGTGACAGTGGCAGAGTCATGGGCAGCAGTACAGAAGGCAGCAACGCAGCGGATGAAGGGCAGCTAGTCGAGCATCAACAACGTAGAAGACTAATGTCGTGGATTAGGGTGATGCTTTTGGTGAAGAAGTATTGCTAGAGCACATTCCTCGCTAAGAGGGAGTGTTGAGTTTTGGGTAGCATCGGATGTACTCTAGCTCCGAAATTTTGTGGAGGGGCTAGAACACATGAGATCTCCAAGACCCAGAAATTCTACCCGGAGCTTAAGTTATTCAAATAGTTAATTATTTTAAAATAGAGCATAGGTTAAAACTTAGGGAATTTAAATAATTGAAGTGAATTAATTTAAACATGTGGGTGAGAAGCTTCTAAGTGACGAAGATCAAGTTTTCTCTAATTTTAGTCGTCGATTAGACTTTAGATCATGGTCGTTGATTCATCGATAGGAAAAGTATAAAGGAAGGTTTGAGGATCAGTTGGAGAACACACACATAGAGTTTGAATCTAGAGATCGAATTCTTCTGACGAAGCAGTGCTCAGACAAAGATCAGAACTAAGTGATTCAGTGCAACGGTGAGGGGCAAAAGCAGTTGTTGGTCAGAGGACCAAGAGTACATACTAGAGAGGCAGCAGAGACGCAGAGGAACCAGGAGAGGTGATGCAGACCCCAAAGAGGGTGACGCAAGCCCACGCAGGGCTCACGCAGGGGTTGCGCAGTGGCTCCGAGGGACAGTCCAAAAATTGTTGGAGATCGGGGTTTCTAAGTCGGCAGGGCTGAAATTCGATTTTCTAAGAGGCAGAGAAGAGGTGACGTAGTCTTCAGCTAGACCCATGCAAGCCTACGCATCTACTGCGCAGAGGAAGCTGGGGTTTCACCAGTTTTTGATCCAGATCAAACGAGACTTGCAGAGTGAGGAACTCACAATTTTTTTGTCTGCCAAGGATATTCTCTGTTTGGTGAGCCGGATTATGGCACCCTAGATGTACTCAGATCACTGTTGCTTAATAATATAAACCCTCAGAACTACTGCACCGGTTTTCCCACATTGGGTTTTCCCGGGACGTTTGTCCAAAAATAAGTGTGTCCTTTGTCTGAATGCCTCATTTATTTTTCAGTAATTGATCTATATAGTTGTGTAGGTTGCAGTGTATTTACATTAATATTTTCTTGATGTATTCAAAAAATAACTTATTAATTTAATGAAAACAAGTAGGTAATGAAAATCAGATTTCTGTAAACTTGTATTCATAAATTTTCACAATAGTAAACGTTGGATTTCAATCAGTGGATGATAGTTTCATGACTACACATTTCTTAGAAACTTTACAGGTAATTGGAAAGCTAGAGAAGCTAAACTTTGATGAGTTAAGTGAAAAGCTAGTTAAACATGACAAAAATTTTGGGAAGAAGAAACAAATTGGGGAAGATGTCGTCTTTACAGAAGCTAGCAGTAGTAAATCTTCAACTGATAGTTTTGGAGGTAGAGGAAGAGGGCACATCAATCAAAATCCAGGGGCACATAGAAGACAAGGTCGTGGTAGAAGTCAAGGTAGAGGGAACAACTTCAATAGAGCAACATTCAAGGCAGAGGAAATAGTCAAGGCAAAGGAAACAATCAAGGAAGAGGACAAAGTCAAGGCAGAGGATAAAGCAGAGGCAAAGGACAAAGTCAAAGCAGAGGCAAAGGACAAAGTCAAGGCAGAGACAAAGATTTCAGTCAAATTGTTTGTAGAAGATGTAACAGAGTTGATCATTATGTTGAAGATTGTCGAACTTCTATTGAAAAAATTCCAAAGTTTCAACAACACATGGCACAATTTGCTAATGATCAAGAAGATGATGGCTCAGAATATGTCTTTACTACACATCAAAGTTTAGAATCAACAACATTACAGGTCTCCACATATCTTAAAAGTGATTATGAAAATGCTTTGATCTTAGACACAGGGGCAACACAACATATCACTTTTCGATGTGACTTCTTTTGGACTTTTCAGCAATGCCATCTCAATTCAATCTTTCTTGTTGATGATACAAGACACACTCCTTGTGGAAAAGGTGTAGTAAAAGTTTCTCTTCCTGGCATTGGAGAAAAATTAATTTCAAATGTTTGGTATGTACCAACTTTCAAAAAGAATTTGTTGTCATTAGTCACGATTCGATAAGTAGGACATCAATTTGTTATGGAGGATTCCTTAGTAAAAAGCAACTCAATCAAACAGAATATGAAGATGGAAAACTTCTAAGGATGAAAGGAACAATCATTTCGCGAAATTCTGATTTTGCAAGAGCAACAAGTACAGATATTTCACCAATAAGGTTGTGGCACATTAGGTATGGACATTTAAACTTTGAAAGTCTCTATCAACTTCAAAAGCAGGAAATGGTTAAAGGACGTCCAACTTTTAAGAAAGAAAATGCAAAATGTGAAGCTTGCATTTACAGGAAACAAAGTTGAGAGACTTTTCCAATAAGTTCATGGCGTGCAAACAAGCGTTTGCAATTGGTTCACAGTTATATTTGTGGACCCCTACAAACTTCTCTAGGAGGTTGTAGATACTTTTTACTCTTCATTGATGATTTTAGTACAATGACTTGGGTTTATTTTTTAAAGCAAAAGTCAAAAACAATCGAAAGTTTAAGACTTTTCGCCAACTTGTTGAGAATGAAGTTAAAGAGAAAATTGGCACTCTAAGGACAGACAATGGAGGGGAATTCACTTCCAATGAATTCCAAACTTATTGCAGAGACAACGGTATCAAAAGACAACTTACAAATGTCTACACTCCAGAACAAAATGTAGTAGAGAGAAATAATTGCATCTTGGTAGGGATGGCAAGATCCATGCTAACTTTCAAAAATTTAAGTCCTTTATATTGGGAAGAAGCAATACAAACAAAAGTCTACTTAAGAAACAGGTCTCCTACTGCTTCTTTGGATGGAATTACACCATATGAAGCATGTTTTTGTTTCAAACCTCGAGTCAAACATCTTAGAGTTTTTGGTTCAGTGCGTTATGCCTTAGTTCCAAAAGAAAAGAAAACTAAGCTTGATTCACGAAGTTTGAAGTATACAATGATTGGGTATTCTGATGACAAAAAGGAATATCGTCTTCTGTTCAATGGAAATTTTATCGTTAGCATGGATGTTATATTTGATGACACAAAAAGCAAGAGTGCCACAGAGATAAAAAATCTTCTACATAAATTGGAAACTAGGGGAGATAAGAAGAGAAGCAGAATGCAAAATCAACCAAGTACACAACATTGGTATGATATTGAATTTCCTTCATCAGAAAATGGTTCATCCAACTCACCTACTTCATCTAGCCCATTTGGATTTTCTGGAAGTTCATCTGAATCTCCTAGCAACAGTTTATCTAACAGTGACTCTCCACCCACTGAACCTTCAAATGATCGAAGAAATGAAGAAAATTTTGCCTCAATAACAAATGATTTTATTGAGCCCTCCACATACAAAGAGGCGGTAAAACATATAGAATGGCAAAAGGAAATGGTTGAATAATACAAGGCAGTGATGGAAAACAACACTTGGAAACTTGTTGATTTTCCTAAAAATGTGAAACCCATCGAATGCAAATGGGTTTATAGAATTAAGTATAAGCCATATGGAGACATTGACAAGTACAAAGCAAGGCTTGTTGCTAAAGGTTTTGCACAACAAAAAGGAATCGACTATAAAAAAACTTTTGCACCTACAACATAATGGAACACCATCAGATTAGCACTTGCATCAACAGCGCAAAAATGATGGAAAGTCCATCAGATGGATGTTAAAAGTACCTTCCTCAATGGAGACTTGCAGGAAGAAGTATATATGACACAACCTCTAGGTTTTGAGATTGAAGGGCAGGAACACAAAGTATGCAAACTGATCAAGGCCTTATACGGATTGAAACAAACTCCACGAGCTTGGTATGCAAAATGTACGAGTACCTTCGCAAAGTTGGCTTTAAGCGAAGTGAAATTGATGATACTTTATATGTACGCTAATAGGGTAAAAATCTAGTGATTATAATTATGTATGTGGATGACTTGATCATTACTGAGAACAATAATGATCATATTTTGCAGGTAAAGGAGTTGCAAGCTGGATTTAAGATGACTGACTTGGGATTACTTCACTACTATCTTGGAGTTGAAATATTCCAACATCCAAACCATATTTTCATTTTTCAAAGCAAGTATGCATCTAAACTTCTTCAAAGATTTGGAATGCAAAATTTCAAGCTCGTTCTCACTCCAATGGAATAAAACTTGAAACTTTCAAAATTTGAAGGGGGGAATTGGTGAACATTACTACTTATAGACAGTTGATTGGGATTTCAATCTATCTGACAACCACTCGTCCAGACTTATCTTATGCAGTCATTATTCTATCGCATTTTATGCATGAACCAAGGGACAACCACTGGAATGCAGCAAAAAGGGTCCTTAGATATATCCAAGGGAGAAAGATTTTGGTCTTCTTTACAAAAAGACTAAGAACCTTGTACTTGGTGGATATTCAAATGCAAATTTCGCTGGAAGTATTAATAATCGAGAATCAACCCCAGGTTATTTGATGAACATGGGGTCATCTGCAGTTTCTTGGAGTTGCAAAAAGCAAGCTACAGTGGCAACTTCTTTGGCAGAAGCAGAATATATATCAGCATGTGAAACAACATGTGAAATTGTTTGGTTGCGCAAAGTTTTGTAGGATTTAGGCATTCCTCAATCAAAAGCCAAACCTTTATTCATCGATAGCTAGTCGGCCATAAAGCTTGCCAAAAATCCAGTTGTCCATTCCAAAACAAAGCATGTGGACACAAAGTATCATTACATTAGAAAACTCATTGCAAAGGATGTCATCAAGCCGATATATTGTCCTTCAGAAGATCAGATCTCAGGTATTTTCACAAAACCACTTGGCAGGATCAAATTTACTAAGTTCAGGGATGAACTTGGTATTTGTTGTAATGTACTTTTGAATCAAAAAGGGGAATGTTAGATGATCCAAAAATACATAAACTATAGTTTAATTATTTAGAATATAATATTCAATTACCTAGAATATTTAACTAGATATTGGAGACATCTTAGAATAGATAATTGTTGTAAAAAATATGACATCTAGAAAGGTGTCGTTTCTTAGGAACTAATTTAGGAAAATAGTTAGGAGTGTTGGTATGAGAGCATTAAATGTAAATGGACACCCGTAAATGAAATAAGTAATCCATAGCAAAATTAGTTTAGGACATTAACGTATTTAAAGTTTGTTTCTCTTCTTGCAAGAGTGTTGAGTGATTGTGTGTAAACTCTTGCAGATTTTATGTAATTTTCTTTTCCTTATTAATAAAATTTGTGTCTGAGGACATTTCTGCTATTACAAGTTCAAGGTGGCCTTAAATTATCCAAAACTGTGCTATAAGGGAAGACTCTAGCCAAATGGAAAGCACATATATAAGTATCATATCCATGCTATGTATGGGTTGATCAAACAAAGATCATCAATTACAAATAAGGCAAACTGCAGATAGAAACTAAACCATCAAGAAGACAAATGGCTTGAAAAATTTGACTCTATTTAGAGGACTACTTGTGCATTTAGGCTAAGACTCGAGTTTGGCTCACTCTTCTACATGGAAAGTGGTCTCTCAACACATCTCTTGGAACTTTAAAGGATGAGACATGTCAGAAATTTGGCTTCTAGAAACATATAGTGATTCAGATCACCTGCAG
Source organism: Pinus albicaulis (assembly GCA_034641835.2). Classification (NCBI taxonomy): domain Eukaryota; kingdom Viridiplantae; phylum Streptophyta; class Pinopsida; order Pinales; family Pinaceae; genus Pinus; species Pinus albicaulis. Next base: position 926,557,423 of record CM076583.1, read on the forward strand.
ACTCATTACGGCAACCTCTTCAAGTCTTGTGTGAAATCTCTAGCTAGAAAAGGTATCCTCACAATCTTTGGGATAGTGAGAAATTAGATCAGTTCTCATGGAGGGATCTTGTTCGGAACCACAACAATCAGACGATATATCGAAGTATTATTATGGACATCATTTCAGTATTGACCCAAGTGACAAGTTCAAAGTGGCCTTAAATTATCTAGACCCATGGTAGAAGGAAAGACTCTTGCTAAATGGCAAGGATGTCTATAAGTATGATACACACATTATGTATGGGTAGATGATCAAACAAAGAGCATCAGTTACAGATAAGGCAAACTATAGGTTGAATTCAACCATTAAGAAGACAAATGGTTTATAAGAATTGACTCTATTTAGAGAGATCCTTCTGCTTTTAAGCTTAGAGTCAAAGTTGGTCAACTGTTTTGCATGCATGGCCAAGCAAACACGGGATAGCTAGATCAGATCTCACTGATGGGCATTTGCTGGGTGGAAGAAAAGAAGATTTGAAACATATCTTCTAGGACTGTGTCTTTGCTAGATCTCTTTAGAAAGATATCTCATCGCATTTCTGTTTCTTGTTTCCCTGCTACCAGCACTAAAGGGCATTCCTTCTCGGAGACTTAATTTTATGTGGATAAATTTATTGCCCCTTCTGGTCACACTTTTGCTTAGACTATCACTCTCTTCTTCCTTCAGTCAAATCATTGTAAACTTTAAACAAACTTTTGGAGTACCACTAGTCATATAGGAGTTTTGTGTTCCATAGCTTAATAGAAAAACTTCCAATTCAAGAAGCTGGTAACGGTTTTTCATTATAAAGTATATAAGAGCTTCTGACTATAGTACCCAGTGTAATATGTTAGCTCTTCTTGCAAGAGTGAGAAGAGGGGCTAATCCTTGTATGGTACCTTACGCATTTTTTTACCTTATTCTAATTCACTTGCACATGGTAAATAGAACATTAGTAAAGCACAAAAAATTGCATTTCTGCTATGAGCTACTGCTTTCAACCTTGATAATTCTATAGCTATGAAACATTAAAAAACCCCACCCATGTGAAGGATATTGCTGACTTGAAAATGTGCAAAGTAACTTTCAAATTGGGACCTCAGCTTTAGATTAGCATTTATGCTATACTTTAATACTATTCAAAGCTCAAACCATTTCTATCCATTTGTGTCCATCTCCTCAATATGTCTTCAGATATGAAAGAAGAGTACCTGGCAAATGATATCATCCTTTGTATTACGAGGCTTCTTTGCCATGATATTCTCAAAACCGGGTGGAAAATCAAGATCACTGACTCTCTTTGAATTATTCTCGACTAATAATAAGTGGGCAGCAGTATCATCATCACTCTTCTGTGCATTGCAGACTTTTCTGTCTTTAACAGAAGATGGATTTGGGATGTTTAAACAACTGCCATTTGGTTTTTCACCCTGATCTGAAGAAGATGGTGACAATTCATTCCCGAAAGTTCTAAGAGCCCTTGCCCGGGTACATGATTCTCCACCTCCATCTTTCTCAGAATCCATGCCTTCTGCTGCAGAAAATGCAGCTGTTGACAAATAAAGATGAACTCATGAGAAACCATTTACACAAATTGCTAAAAGTGAAAGGACATTTTCTCAAAAATTTCCCTGAACATTGTCACCTGCACATGTTGATGGTTCAGAGCTACTTGAATTTCTTCCCCTAAAAACACCCCACAAAAAGAGAAGTCTATTCCAACCTGGATACAAAGAGACAACAAATAATTAAAAAAACTTAAGGATTGATAAAACAAAAAAGGATGGGTAATAGTTGGAAATATCCAATAAAATACTAAAACTGAGAAAAAATGTCAAATGGGACATTCTGTAACTTACGCTGAGATTTTTGTGGAAGCTTATTTGAGGGAAAAACTAGAAGCTCAACACCATCAAAATTTCCTCTCAGAGCAAAGTCGTTCTTGAGTATATGCTCAAGGAGTAGTCGGTAGGATTTCCCATAGCTAAAAGATACAGAAATACTAGCTTTAATCAACTAGGAAACTCATCAAACATGAGGAATATTGACAAAAAAAATTTCCTCGGAAAATCAGATTAAAAAGGTTGATTACAAAAAGTAAAAAGGGTAAAAAGGTTACAAAATTTTGTTTGAGAAACTAGATATGTGAATCGGCAAGATTCACAAATGTGATCGTGAACATGTTATCTCTATACCTCTCATGATCTTTGGCAAAAAAATAAAGTGCAATATTCTCATCACTTGGGTGACTGTATTGAAATTGCAATGGCCAGGAGCTGCAGCGAGGAACTTCCTCTAACTGGAGTTTTGAAGAAAACTTCTTCACAGCATCAAGTACTTTTGGTGCTGCACAAGTCGATGCATGAGCTTGTATTCCATCAAAATATTTGAAAGAATTTGCCTTGTTTCTCACTTCAAAGCCACCTCTGCAAAATGGAATCAGAAATGAAACCCAGTGGAGGCAATGGCAACCTCAAACATACATGTACAGATGAATATGATGAATACAAAACAACTTTAACAGAAAACCTTTAGAAACAACAGAAGGTATCATACTGCCATAAAAAGTTGTGCTCTGGTAAAATTGTTGCTTTAACAGTTTCTGGATGAGAAGATTGCTGACGTGGAACCACTCTTGATTCTGTATGTGGTTGGTAACTTGAATCTGAAGCAGAGGGCAGGCCATAAGATGTGTTTCCTCCAATGGCTACAACTGTACCTTCCACTGGAAAAACTGCAGGCTGGGTGATAGCAGTTGTTGAAATATGACTACTATCCCTAGAAAGAAATTGACCTTCACCCTCTTCCAACCTTCTCTGGTATAAATACTTCTGACTATTAGCAACCCAATCTATTCTCTTCCTTTCATTAGAGCCAGTGTGTGAAATATTCTCTTCATTAATCTTTGAAGCAGCACTAGAATGATTATACAAAGGAGATTTCCATGGCCTAGATGCCAAAATTTGTGGTGCACCAATGGAACAACCACTTAAGTCCACATTTGAAGCAGAAAATTCCTGTTTCTTTGGGTTCTTAAAATATAGCTTTCCATTCAAGTCTGTGGTGCCCTTTGAGAGTAATGTAGAATTCAATTTGTGGTCAGCATAGGACATTTCCTGATTTCCAGAAACCTGCCTAGGTGAATGACTCCCTGCCCACTGGACATGGTCCCTTACATCAGAGTCAAAATTCAGTTGTTTTTTCCCTGAACTTTGACTGTTTTTACATTCTGTAATGTTACCTGGAAATGCAATCTCCTCTGGAATGTTCAATTTGTGACTTCCATTATCTGAAATTTCTTTTGAGCTTTTTGTAGGAGATATATGAGTAGAAACACGGGAACGGTTACTTCCAGCTTCTGTGGGACTAAGATTTGTACAAGACTGAGCAGAATGACCCAATTGTTTACATTTATAGCACCTTGTAGTTCCCACCACTGATAGATGATTTCGTGAAGACACCTTTAGAGAAGAAAAGTTCTCTGAATTGCCACTCTTCTTAGTCTCCTGAACAAGATTATTATTTGGTGATGTTTTGCTATGAAGACTTCCACCCTTTTTACTATGCTCAGAAGGGTAACCTTCTGCTACCACTCTAGTGCAGCTGTTCTTTTTACTATCCTCAATGGAGGAGGAAACATTTCCCTCTGCCATTAATTTCACTACAGAAGTTGTATCTGTGTGAGACAAGCTTTTTAAATTCTTTGCTGCAATGTTATGCACAACCTCAATTGAGGCAGATTGCTGTAATTTGTTTGTTGCAGCGCCTTCTTGAATCCTGCTAGGCGATGCTTTTAACTGCGCCTGTCCCTCACCTGAATCCACCACAAACAAGAAAAACATAGCCAATGAATTCTTTTCTAATTAGGAAAACTGGACAAGGCATGACAGAATACAAAAGCATTACATTTTAAATAAATCACAAAAATGTACTAGATGTACCTGAGGACCTTATAGAACTATGCTCTTTCTTATTGGAATGAGGTAACACTTGTGTTGGAGAAACAGGTTTTTTTTCTTCAGACCGTATTGACTTAGATGAGTCCTTTATTTCACACGTCACTGGCTTGACACATATACCATCTGTGGCAAGATTTTCAAAATTTGCTACTCCTGCAGATACTGGATCTCTAGATATGCATAAAGGCACTGCCATAGATTTGCTTCTTGAAATATCTGATACATCTCTTCTTACTTTTCCAGTTCTCATTTCTTTTATTTTTGCATTTTGAATACCTGATGTAAGCATTGATTCTGAAAGGGCTGATAAATTTGAATTGGTTGTGGATTTCAAAGATTTGGAAAATCCCCCAACTGCGCAGATGTTGCTCGTATTTTCTCTAGCTGCTTTACCATGATAGCCTGCTTTGGTGAAGTCATTTATAATCTTGGGGCTTGCAGATAATTTCTCAAGATTGCTCAATCTTGCAGGCGGGAAAGTTCTATCTGTTGATGATTTACCAGTAAGTGCAGCAAGGCCAGTAGATGAAACACTGTTACCAGCCTTGCTTGTCCCTGCGAATGCTGAAGGGTCAGTGGCCAAACCATTAGAAGAGACAGATTTGTTCTTTGAAGATTGCAACTTTGTGGATGGCCGTGGGGAAGAAGCTTTCAATAAAGCTGAAGAGTTGTCACTGTCATGAAGACTACTGCTACTGCTCAATGAATTTGCTGTTGGAGATACAGTAGTGGATATTTTTACTTTTGTGACATTTGATGCTTTGAATGAGTTCTCCCGAGAAAAGATATGCTTTGCATTTGCAATTAAAGAACCTGAATGTCCATTAGAAGGTTGAAAGGCCAACTTTTTCATCGGAGGTCCCACTTCAAAACCCTCTGCCTGTCTTTTTGTAGACACTTGAGAGCTCAGAGTACCTTTAATGGCTCTCTGTCTATCAGGCCCTAACTTCATTTTGTCCAGTTTAGCTGAAAGCCTAGAGCGTAATGCACCATAGTTATGTTTCCTGCTGGTCAGGCATGCTGGCTTCAGCACCATTCTCAAGTTCGGAGGTGTCTCAACTCTCTTGACATTTGCATTCTGCTGCAACTTGCAGCCTTCACAGAGCCAATCACCTTCAGGTACCTCATCTAACATAACTGGCATGCAGTAACTGTCAAAAAATAAGTAAATAGGAAGGTATTAGACATCAGAACCCATGCATCAGAAGCGTCTTTGCAAAAGTTTTTTTAGCTAATTGCAAGAAACCACACATCAGCTGATACCACTGTCTATCCTTCTATTAGTAAACTAGAATACATACATGTGTTCAGCACCATCATTACACATGCTGCAGACAGCGAGCATCTCTTCATAACCTGTATCCCCACAAATATCACATACTTTAACCTGCTAATAGAAACAAGGCAACAGTAAATAAAGATCAATACAGATTATACTATTGAAATGAAACATCTCTTAATAACCTGTATCCCCACAAATATCACATACTTTAACCTAATAATAGAAACAAGGCAACAGTAAATAAGGATCAATACAGATTATACTATTGAAATGAAAGTCCGATGTCTTCATCAATATAAAAATATAAAAATAAAGACAAATTCCAGAAATTATACAAATATATAATTCTTTTATTTTTTGTATCCTAAAGGAACCCAGCAGCCCGCCTGACACATAACTACTAGTAAACCTCTGGGGGTCTATGGCCTTTCCTCTCCATAAACCAGGTCAAAACCGGGAGGATTTGAACCTTGGATCTCTCAGTTTTCACAGATGTCACATTACTTCAATCACGAAATGAGCTGCCCCCCTGTGACGATAAAAATATATAAATTTAAAAGGAAAAGATTGATGTATTTTTTTTAATGATCCATCACTCTACTAACACTCTTATTTATTATAATTTCAAACTTCAGAACAATCATCTTTACTGAATCATTCATCTCCAGATAGAAGTTGATAATCCTCTTGAAACAGTTCTCTCACTATCAGAATGCCATTACCAGCACTAAAATGACAAGTGTTCTTCGAAGCAACTTCCAACATATGCAAAAATAGGTCATGTCCCATAACAAGACGTCAGCACAAAAAGACCCAGGTCATCTCTTAGTTATTGGAAATAAGCCTTTAGCTGACTTCAAATTTTATTCAAAGCAGAGTTGTAGGAACCGTCCCCCCAGTTAAGGACATGGATTCGCGTCCCTGACAGATCTGCAGACAATCATTGGGTGTAACCGTGGTTCTAATTTTGCCCTTTTTTTGCAGTTCCTAGACCTTTGGAACTGTCACCAGTTCAGTAGCCCTGAACTGCAGTTCCAACATGGTTCCACAGGCCAAATTGCAGTTTTACCACCATTCCAAAAACTGCTCCTAGTTTCGTGGGGCATTTTCTTTTTTTAATCGAAATTTTCGAACTGCTATGTGAGGAAACATGCTTCCTGGACACTCCCAAGGTGCTCCCTAGACACTTCCTAGATGCTCCCTAATGGTAATGTTAAATTCTTAAAGTAAAAGGATGAAATATCTTTCATTTTCATCATTTTACCTAAAGTTTTAACATTACCATGAAAAGACTCACATGTTTTGGAGTGGTTCCAACCTCATCGGACTTCATATCGAGAAAATACAATTTCATATCCCATTCATAATTGAACAGATTTAACAGTTTCAAAGATTTCAGGATCGATGGGATCGTGGCATTTCATTAGATTATATCATGTATGAGGGTATGTGATTGCATTTAATCAAGAGCACGAAGCCCTATATGTACCCCAGTGTTGGTGGTGTTGATCGTTGAACTCCTTTGTCATGGCCTTAGCAAAAATGTACCCTTCACTCAAATCAAAATCATTGATCCAGTTTGTTAAGCTTTTTCTACCATATTATAAGACTTGGATTCGGCAGTTTGATCAAAATTGGGCATTGTTGACTAAATTCAGATTCTAGATGGTTGACGCATCTAAATGGTTGATACTCGAAAAATTAATCATTAATGTACTATGGATGCCATTTCTATCTTCTTTTGTGTACAATATGCATGCTTTGATATATTCTGCAACTAATTTGGCACTCATAACCATGAAAAGAGATTTGATCCCTCTCGGCACTTGGTAGATCCGGAGTTAAGATGGATCTAGGCTGGTTATTAAAATATTTATCATTTACCATGGATATTAAATCTAACTATATAAACATTTGCGCAAACACTTTTTCACAGTTCCTGGACTTTCGAAACAGTGACGGTTCTGAACTGCGGTTAAGCAAGCCTGAACCACAATTTCGACATGGTTTCGCAAGCTCACACCACAGTTCCAGGAGGCATTTTTTTTTTTTTCTAAATTTTCGAACCGCTATGTGAGGAACCATTCTTCCAAGACACTCCCAAGGTGCTCCCTAGACACTTCCTAGATGCTCCCTAGAGCATGATTTTCATCTTTTTACTTAAATTTTTAACATTACCATGAAATGACTCAAGATGTTTGAGAGTGGTTCCAACCTCATCGAACTTCGTAAGAAGAAAATAGAATTTCATATCCCATTCAAAATTCAACAAACTTAACAATTTTTAGGATTTCAACATCAATGGTATTGTAGCATTTCATCATATTAAATCATGTTTGAGGGTATGTGATTGGCATTTAATCAAGAGCACCAAGCCCTATATGTACCCCATAGTTGATGGTGTTGATTGTTGAACTCCTTTGTCATGGCCTTAGCAAAAATGTACCATTCACTCGAGTCAAAATCATTGATCAGACATGTTAAGCTTTTTCTACTGTATTATAAGACTTGGATTAGGAAGTTTGGTCAAAATTGGGCAATGTTGACTAAATTCATATGCTAGATGGTTGATGCCAGATGCTCAAATAATTAATCATTAATGTACTATGGAATTTGGATGCCACTTCTATCTTAATTTGTGTACAATGTGTGTGCTTTGATATTTTCTGCAACTAATTTAGCACTTTGGATGTTTTTTTAGAGAGAGAGAGAGAGAGAGAGAGAGAGAGAGACACTTCCAAGATGTTTCACTTTCAAGGATTTTTGGAAAATGACACTTCCAACGCTTCGCTTCCAAAAATCGTCCCTGCTTCATCTCCGCTTTGTGCAACCTTGGTTCAAAGCCTCTACAACTTCCCCATTTCTACAATTCTTCCAATATTAAATAATGGAATTTCGTCATCATTTCTTTGAAGCTTCTAATGGTATCCACGAACTTCTATTTTTTTTTTTTTTTAACATGGTGAATCGGTAACTTTATACTAATCTAAGGGAGGTCCCAAGATCAATCCTCGTGGCTGCCTTATAACACCAAGGATACATCCAGCAACCTACAAGCCAGATGTACCAGATCTTATGATTTAGCAAGAGTCGAGACTCACAGAAGGGGGGAGTCTACTCCTTGAGCCGGGATCATAGCAAGCCATATACTCAATGGGATTTGAACCACTTCTAATGGTATCCACGAAGTTCTATTAATGCCCATAGATGACCAAAAGTATAGGTCAATGGGACTGGAAAACACAAATAGTTACAAGCATAATGTGCAAGCGCCAAGGCCATCCCTGAAAGCTAAAATTTAAAGAGATATGTGAAAATAACTGAAAGGAAAGTAATAAAGGATGACAGTTGACCCCACTAGGTAAACCATAGACAAAGAGAGAAACTACTTAACAATTGGTATAGAGGAAGATTTAAAGGAGTGAATTGAAACATGATTGTCGGCATCAATCACTCTAAATGTACCAATGTAATGCTTAATAAGGTCCTTTGGGGAGTGTCAGTGACGTGAACCTAGATCAACAAAATAACAATCCAATAACCCAATTCACATAAGAACACACACATATATATATCAAGGGTGGATAATCAAATAAGCGAATAATGAATGAATGAAAGAAGGACAAGTGTAGAACCATACATGTTATTAAAAACAGTCATGGACATTGGACATTTTGGTGGGAAAACCCTACAACGAGAATTATATATTAATCTACCCTACATTAGACTTAGTAATGTGCATTTATGTTCGTTACATGATTAATACCTGTTATGAGCACTTCACAATTTGGTTGTCTAGGATGACCTTACAAGAATAATTAAATATCAATCTACCTCCAATAGCACTAGTAATGAGTATATATGTTCAGTATAGTTGGGGACTAACAGAGCTTGGAACCAAATCAAAGGCAATCAATCACGAGGTTCCATAACATTAAAATCCAAAGAGAAGAATCTAGTAATAAGTGTCTAGCTGCCTAACTTGAGCTACAAGGTTGACCCATCCTGAAGGCAGGCACACTTCTCTACCCTCGTGAAAGTGGATCGTCCGGTCACAAAACAAGAAGATTTGTGCTACTTCATCAATCTGACATCATATATGTTCGAGGTAGTAGAAACTATAGGGCACTTAGCAATTCTAGTTGTTAAGATAGTCTAGGAAAAAGGAGATTAAAAAATTTGGGGGGGGGGGGGGACTGGAGAAATCTTGTAAAGTCAGTCATCAATGAATAATCACCTCACATATGAAGAGAGCAAGGAACTTATAATCAAGACGGTGGAATGTGACAATTCCTAAACGCAGATCCCTATTGCAGCAAATTGATATTACTTCTCCTACTTGATTGATCATGCAAGTTATTTACTATATTCAACAAGTAAATACTGAAGCAAATACACTACAACCTTCACTAATTAAACTGTGGAAATTAAATGCGGAAACAAGATCTGAGCAAGAAAATAGCCACACATTACGTCATTATTTTTGGTTTAAGTCCCTGAAAAAACCCAATGCGAGAAAACTGGTGCAGCAGATGAGGTTTTGATTTTATTAAGCAGAAGTTTCTGAATACAACTGGATGCTCAAATCTAGCTATCCACAGAGAATCTGACTGACAGAGAACTAGTGAGGATAAACTCACACTGACACTGGAGATCTGGAACTGACCCAACACTGAACTGATGAGCCCCACGCTGCCTCTGCGTCACTCTAGCTGGGGACTACGTCACCTCCTTCTGTTGGTCGTTCTGCTGGTTGGATATTGTTCTCTAGCCCCTCCAATCTCACACCCCGACACTGCGACATTGGATCTAACTGATCCTCAGCAAAATCACGGATCTCCTCAAGGCTGCAGCGCTGCCTCTGCGCTTCCCAACGTAAATGCTAAGCTGCCTCTTCCGCGCATTTCCCTCTTCCTTCTCTACAAAGTATTCCCCAGCTCAGGGAGAGATCTTCCAACCGAAACTATCACTGCCCCTCATTGCAATTGAATCAACTCGATCAAATCCTTTGGTTGCTCTATGCTGCTCACTTGAGAAATTCGATCTCTAGACTCACTCGATGTGTTTTCAAAATGCCCATTGAAGTCTTTCTTATAATCCTCATGTTGGATAACCAACGGCCCAGATTAAAACATAATCAACGACTTAGATCATTTTGACTCGATCTCCGTCTTTTTCTAGAAGTTTCACACCCAGTTCTCTTAATATACTTTACTTATTTAAATTCCCTAAGTTTAGACTTAGGCTCCCATTGAAAATAATTAATTATTTTAATAAAACCCCATCCGAGTGGAATTTCCCAAAACGCTTTCTGGGTATTTTGGAATACATGTGTCTAATCCTCCCTGCAAAATTTGAGACTCAGAGCACATTTGATGCTACCAGAGATCAACACTCCCTCTTAGCAAGGAATGTGCTCTAGTAATGCATCTTTCTGAAATACTACACCGACTTTGTAACTTCTCCCTCTGCGCTGCTAATGTCTGACACTGCTGCCCACCAACTACTGCATTGTTGCATTTATGTTGTTGCTAACCTTGCGTATTGCTGCCAATTGCTACTGCACTGCAACTCTGCTACTTGATGCAACAAAAAAACATCAAAACACTGAACTAAGTGTTCAACATAATGCATCTGATACTGAATATCTGACTGTTGCTAGACTCTGCGCTGACCCTCTGAAGTTGTTGCGCTCCACTGTTCCTTGCTGCACAGTTGCCAACCCTGCTCTGCGCTGCTCAAACTCTGGCGCTCTCTAGACACTGTGCTATCACTTTGGCACTCCTCTGCACCAACTGACACTAGTCCATCCTGCTACTGCTCATTTGGGCTCCTGTAGCAAGGTGTTGATCCAAGAGGTGGACTCCTCAAGGATCCTGCCCAACTGCAGTCTCTGCTAAACTACAGTTCTAGATCACCCCAATTCTCCCCTGGAGATATGTGGGCAATCATGGCGAACTCCTCCTCCTCGATCTTCACAGTTGCAGCCTGCAGATCATGCTTCTCATCCTTGTCCTTCTTCTTGAGAGGACACTGTGTAGCATAGTGACCATACTCACCACATCGGAAGCATTTGATCTTTGAGACGTCCTTCCGCCTCTGTTGCTCTTGTTGCCCCTTAGATGCAAGGGTTGCATTCTCATCCTCCTCCTTGGGCTTCGACCCACTGCTACTGCTGCCATCAAGTTTGCACTTGATCATGTCTCACCTCATCTCTTCCTACTGAAGAGTAGCCCACATCTGTTCCCAACCAGGCAATATTTCTCTACCCATGATGCTCTGGACAAAGACTTTCCATTCATCTAACACTGAGTTCAGGGCTAGTCTAACCATCTCGGTTCCTTAAGGCGTAGATCCGACAACTACTAATTGATCTCGAGTTTCCTGAAGCTTTACAAGGAACAGATCAATGTGTTCACCCTTCTGCATCCTCATTAATCTCATCTTATCGTGCAAGTACATCTTCCGTTGCTTGAAAGATCCTTGATATAACGTAGCTAAGGCATCCCACATCTCCTTAGCAGTCCCTTTGCCAGTGATGTGACATACGACATGATCCCTCACTCCGTAGAGGATCAACCACTTAGCCTTCGTCATATTCTTCTTGTAGGCCTTCAATGGATCTGCATCAACGGAGACAGCTACCACTTTCTCGACAAAGGCCTTGAGATCATGCTCATCTAACAAACACGTGATCCTTGCCTGCCAGATCACATAGTTGGATTCACCATCCAACCGATCTTGATCTCTCAACCTGGTTGTTGCCATCTATGCCGACTGAAAAACTATCGAACTACTCCCTCTCTCTCCTCTAAGCAACTGCTAGGCTGGCCTACGCACTCCCTGTTGGAGTTACTAGATCTGCTCCTCAACACTGTTGCTTAGCAACTGAGAATTAGAATCCATTGGCTTGGAATTCACTAAGGAAGAAAATTCTCTCAAAAGTTTCTTCTTCTTCCTTTTGGCGCTTTTCTGCCCAGCAAAATGCTGCAGAAAAACTGTATCAAACGATAAAAACACTATGTGTTGTAGTTGTTGTTGCGCTGCTCCCTCTGCCGCTGACAAATTGCAAACTAGAAATTGTACCTCTCTGTCAACTCACTCAGAGAGAGATTCCCTTGCAAATCTTGCCCTCTTGGATTGGACTACGCAGTCCCTTGAGGTTTCTATCTGTTGCCTATGCAGCTATTCGAACCCCCTCTTCTTCTTCAACGTTGAGTTCTTCCGATCTGCTCTCTTGCTTTTCCTGCACTGCTATACAAGCTCTGATACCATGAGACAATTCCTAAACTCGAAATCCCTATTGCGGCAAATTGATATTACTTCTCCTACTTGATTAATCATGCAATTTATTTACTGTTTTCTACAAGTAAATACTGAAGAAAATACACTGCAACCTTCACTAATTAAACTATGGAAATTAAATGTGAAAATAAGATCTGAGCAAGAAAATAGAGACACATTACACTGTTATTTTTTGGCTAAGTCCCCGGAAAAACCCAATGTGGGAAAGCCAATGCAGCAGATGAGGGTTTGATTTTATTAAGCAGAAGTTTCTGAATACAAATGGATGCCCAAATCTCGCTATCCACAGAGAATCTGACTGACAGAGAACTAGTGAGGAATTTCTCCAAACACTTTATGGTTATTTTGGAATACATGTGTCTAAGCCTCCCTGCAAAATTTGAGACTTAGAGCACCTCTGATGCTACCATAAATCAACAGAGGGTAGTATAGAAAATGACAGCACCCTTTAATCTCAATATTTGGAGCATGTAAAGATGAAATGCTCCTCACAATCTATCTCGTGTAGATGTCACAACTAATAATATATTGGAGATGGCACAATCCTTGTTTCATTAAAGAGAGGGAAAAGAATCTCTCAGGTACGTAAAGTAGGTTTCTAATCCTTATTTATTTCCTATTTTGTTCCTTTTTCCCTAAGGCCAACTAGATAGTTGTAGTGGATTAGACTAGGTTAGAGATAATAACACACCTAGTTAAGGTTTTTCACGCACCTAGGAGGAAAAAAGCCCTAGCATTCCTGCCCAATTTGTTTCATCGCCAAAGGTATTGGTTTAATCAATCTAATGGTTCTTGTTTTCATTTTTTGCAATGGGTTAAAGGGCTAGCGAGGTTGTATTCATTGTTCTTGCCCCTTCACTTTCTGATCTCAAGCAAGTTGATTAGATCACATACAGTAGAAGGAACTAAATCTTGCTTTCTTCCTCTAATTAATACGTTGTTGTAATAAACTTAATCAAAGACACATGGTAAAGCGTCAAAAAGCAATTGTCGATCATTACATATGACAATAATCTCTTAATTAACTTAGTGGCCTTCGTTGGCTATCAGACACCAGCACTTTTCACACCATCGACCTCTAGCCCTGGACTTATTCACTTAGCCTTCTACATGATCCAGTTATATACATGTTTATGAGGTTGTCCTAACTCCTATTACTATATCCTTCTTTATTTCATTTTATCCTAGATTTAGCTTTGCCATTTTCTAGGAGTTGCGTTTGCACTCCCACATTGTACTCGCACTGGTTGTATCCTTCAGTCCCATTGACCTATTTATGGTCATTCATTGGACATTAATAAAACTATCTTATTGTATATTATCTCAAAAATTGGTTGGTAACTCCAATCCATTCGAGAAACCTTTAGCTTGGAATTTTCTCCTTATGGTAATGTGGTATACTATAAACAAAGTTTTTAATAAATAAATTACACGTTGGAATTACAAATAAATAGTTATTAAATGATATGTTTGATAATTAAATGAATGAGGATGTATGGCATTTAAATGTTGAAATTTTGTGTTCCAATGAAAAATTTCGCCTGAGAAAACACCATAGATCTACACCCAAAAATGTTTCATCGCTAAGCTGAATCTGATTTCTTCAGAAACCATATTCAAACTTCCAAATCTGCAACAAAAAATTATCACAGGAAACACACAAAGTGTGGACACTTGCAACACTTAATTGGTTAGCTCATTTCAGCAGCTATAAGGGAAAAATCTAACCAACAAATCAGATCTGGAAATGACATTAGCAATCAGCAGCTAACCCTGCAGTAAAATCATATCTAAAAGCACATATTAAGGTTGCCAAATCAGCTTAGCATTCAACCCAGCTTTCCATTGCATCAGCATAATAAAGCAGTGATGTTAACCGAAAATCAGATCTATGTCAGATATGTAACATAATTTGGACAGAAACCAATCTCTTTCTATTTCGTATGAAAGATAATCACAGTACAACAAATCAGTTCATCCCAAGCTGGAAATGCAAAACCCTTATAGCTTATCCCAAGTGTAGAAAACCCTAGCTAGTGCATCACATTGATTATCACTATCAAACCCTAGCTTCACTTCATTGTTGAAAAGGTAGCAAGGAATGATTTCTTTGACTTGTGCCTTAGTCAAAGATGCCAATTTGAATTCAGTCTCATAGTTTCTTGAGTTAGCTTTCAGTTTCCATGTGTGATGTGGCCTATCATTGACTTAATGTCAGTTAATTTGAGTTAAATGGCATACAGTGAGTTGTAGACTAGTTGATGGCTAAAATTAGCCATTTAGTGGAGTTAACTCTAGTGTTTGTCAATTAATTGATCTCTATTTCTAGAATAGAGATAGACATGAGTTTAGTTGAGTTGTTAACTTAACTTACTCTCAGTTAACTGCAGCGGCTGCTAAATTTAGCCCTAGTAGGTCATGCAATTCAAATTGCGAATTGAGATTGGATGAAGGCACAAATCGTAATTAATGATTGTACAACAGGTTTTGACATACAAGCTTGGTTGAGTAGGCAAAGCTAATTCTCTTGGGAATTGCGCAAGGAAATAGGAGAAATTCCTGTTTTTTAGGGGCAGATTTCCACTAGCAAAGAAGAGCTTCCTAGCAGGCTTTATTTGCCTAAGTGTTGGGCAAGTCTTGTGTAGAGTTGATCAGTATTGCAGGGAGCTTCATGTTAAAAAATGTGTAACTAGGTTCGGTCATCATAAATATGAAATGTACTTTTGATTCTTGTAAATTGTAAAATGAAAGAAAATTATTATTATTATTTTTGGAAGCATGGGTTTCATGCTTAAGGTCTTTTATTTTATAGGTCAAGCACCCATTGAGTGCTTATAGGGTTTGCCCTACATCAAGAAGTCAAAAGAGCCATTGTCACAAGTTGAAGACCTCTTCGGACATATTGTAACTTGTAAAGAAAATTAGTTTTATCCTTAAAAGTGCCAAAATACTCTCCAAGATCAAGTCGGCCTAATTTGAGAAGCCACATCCACCTTTGAGTAGGAAACTCGACCTCCTTGTAGCACATTCATTCTCTCTCTCATTCAAGCGAAGGAAGAAGAAGAACAAGGCTGCGAAGAAGGAAGAGGACAAGGAAGACATGGTTTTGGGCTATTTCTTTCTCACACGTGTGAAGGAAGGCTAGGGTTTCTGCAACAGATCTAGGGTTTTCCTCTACAAGTTTGATCTTGAAGAAAGGAAGGAAAAAAGGTCAAGCGAAGGTCACAATAAGTCATCCTCGAGCTCCAGAAGTCAAAGAAAGCCAAGTGAAGGTCTAAGGAAAGCCTTGGGTGGCCAAACGAAGCTCACACGTGTGGCAACAACAACTGCAGGAGGGCCGAAAATTTCAGGTCTGCAATGGAGGCCGGAATTCTGCAGTTGGAGGTCGAAATTGTGTTATTGGAAGAGATTTGACTGGGTTTGACTTAGACAAGGAAAGAACATCATCCTCTCAAGTGGAGAGGTTTTGGCCTTGGCTTGCAGCCTATATTCTTTGTTCTTGTTCTTCTTGTTTTGGTAGTTGTTTGATGATATACAAACATAATAATAAGTGACAAAGCTAATAAGTAACTTAAAGTAAAAAGACATCACAACCAGTGATCAAGTAAAGAGAAATCACTCTAATCATTTCCCTATAGATTTTTCAACATGGTATCAGAGTTAAGGTTGGCGAAGGGCATTATGAAGATCTCTACTACATTGAAGAAGTTTCTCAAGAAGTGCTCAAAGGTAGCAAGCCATCTCAAGAAAGGTATCAAGGAAGCATGGAATCTTCGATTTACTCCAAAGAAGGAAGTGACCAAGACAAAGGATGAAGGACTCTTCTCGCAGTCACTGGCACATTTGAAGATGAGAACATTTGGGTGAGAGATAGTGGTGCATCAAGACACATGACTGGTCATCACAAGCAACTGAAGATATTATCAGAAGGAAAATCTTCTTACTCATTAGAACTCGGAGATAATAAGAGCTTTCCCGTAAGAGGAATTGGATCAACCTCAATAGAGCTAGAGAATGGAGGCAATATTCATCTCAACGACATCCTATTTGTTCCAAGTCTGCATGAGAACTTACTCTCCACTTCAAGTCTAGAAGATAAAGGTGATAGAGTAGCTTTTATTGATGGAAAAGTTGTAGTATAAAGTAAGAAATCAAACATAGAAAATGCTAGAGTAATTGGCCTTTGTGAAGGAAGAGTTTACAGGTTAATATCTCCTCTTGCTCAAGCTTTGGTTCACATTGAAATCATCCCATGTGAACTCTGGCATAGAATATTTGGTCATCTCCATGTCAAAATCCTTCTAGCTCTAAGTTCAATAGTAGATGGAATCCCCGAACTGAAAGAAGATCATGGAGGTATGCAAGGGATGTGCATTGGGTAAGAACACCAAGAGACCATTTGGAAGCAGTGCTTTGCGGTCAAAAGAAATCTTGGATCTTATTCATTCCAATGTCTATGGTCCTATGATTCCTAAATCACATGGAGGTCATCTATATTATGTCACATTTATAGATGATCATTCAAGAAAAACTTGGGTTTACTTGATGAAATCCAAGGATGAAGTATTTACCAAATTTCAAGAATTCAAAGTTGAAGTAGAGAACCTTACAGAAAGAAGAATCAATATCTAATAATGGAGGAGAATATACATCCAAGGAAATCATAGCTTTCTATAAGGAATATGGGATTAAGAGGGAGTTGATAGTCACATATAATCCCGAAAAGAATGGAGTTGCAAAACGAAAGAATCGATCCATTGAAGAAAGTCTAAAAGCAATGTTACATGATCAAGATTTATCGAAATTTATGTCGAGTGAAGCTACAAAGACAGTTGTATACATTCAAACTCGAAGTTCCCACAGGTCACTAGATAACAAAACTCCTGAAGAAGTATTCACTAGGAAGAAACCTACCGTATATTATCTCTGAATTTTTGGTTGTCCTTTCTATATTCATATACCTAAGGACAGAAGAAAGAAGTTGGATCCATCAGGCATGAAGTGAACATTTGTTGCCTATAGTAACTCTTCTAAGGCCTATAGGATCTACATAAAGGAAGGATACCGAATAGAAGTCAGTCGAGATGTTATATTTGATGAAAGTATTGCATTCAAGAAATCAAAGGAACTCCCTATGGACTCCGATAATGAAGAACTTTCAGTATTTGAAGAAGAAGTTACCATGTAAGAAGAAGAATCAAATCATCAATATGAAGGTCTCAATGAACCTATACAACCTGTGGTCATCCTCGAATCAAGAAAGATACCTAATTGGTTGAAGACTACACTACGTAATGCAGAGAGTCATGGAGCGACTCAAGGCACATTTAGGGAAAGCAAGAAGCCCAAACGATATTCTGGGTATGCAGCCTACATGACAAAACTAATAGAAGAAGAGCAATCCGCTTTTGAAGAAGTTGTCAATCACCAAGAATGCAAGGATGCCATGAATGAAGAATATCAATCTATAATGAAGAATGGAGTTTGGGAGATCGCACCTAGGCCCGAAGACAAATCTTTGGTAACTTCCAAATGGATCTATAAGATCAAACATGCAGCAGATGGAAGTATTGACAAGTATAAGGCAAGATTTGGGGCTAAGGGCTTCTCTCAACAAGAAGGCATAGACTATGAA
Organism: Pinus albicaulis; assembly: GCA_034641835.2. Taxonomy (NCBI): domain Eukaryota; kingdom Viridiplantae; phylum Streptophyta; class Pinopsida; order Pinales; family Pinaceae; genus Pinus; species Pinus albicaulis. The sequence goes on from CM076583.1 coordinate 926,575,625, forward strand.
GAGACATTTGCCCCGACAACAAGGTATACAACTATACGTTCGTTGGTCACTTTAATAGCATCGATGGGATGGAACATCCACCAAATGGATGTCAAGACTACATTCCTAAATGGCACAATTGATGAGGAAGTCTATATAGAACAACCCTTGGGGTTTGAAGTTAAGGACAGAAAGGCATATGTTTGCAGATTGAAGAAGGCATTATATGGCCTCTAGTAAGCACCAAGTGCATGGTATGCTAGGATGGATGCATACCTATACCTACAAAGATTAGGCTTCACAAAGAGTTTTGTTGATCTGAACCTTTATATTAAAGTTGTGAAGGGACAATCGGTGATCATTCTTCTGTATGTGGATGATCTTCTCTTGACAAGAGTAGAAGGTCAAATTGAAGAATGCAAGAAGCAACTAACAGCAAAATTTTGCTGAGAATTTGGTAGGGCA